>PVIC010000825.1:0-107154 GCA_004025085.1 Thryonomys swinderianus | reverse complement strand
TGATTTTAATGAGTTTCTCATGTTGTCCTGGTGCATATCTTGCAGACAGTAATACCTCTTCCAACCAGGTCCATATGATCGTGGCTAAGATAGCAGTGAGAATTACTCCCTGGAACAAGACCGTGGTAAATGCCATTGACACCTGGGGGACCATCTATCAAGGCTGATCATTATAATGCCACATAAGGTGAGTCTGACTTTTAGACTCACTCCCTAAACTGGGTTCATACACTACTACAGCAGGTATTTGCTGACCACTTCATTTAGGCTCGATGCTAAGAACTTTGCTTGCTCTCAGCAGCTCCTGGAGTAGTAACCTACTAACTTCATTTTCCAACTGAGAAAAAGAAGTATAGAGCAATAAATAATTGGTCAAAGTTCACACAGCTAGGAAGGGCAAGAGTTGGACTCAGAATCCACATTACACTATATAAATGTATGTTACTATTCCCTGAATAGAGTCATAAGGGAGAGATGGTGTCAAGATCCATAGGATCCAAAATGCAGGAAAATAACACATCAAGACAAGGGAGGTAGGAACCAAACTCAACCCTATGACCGTATTTCCCGAGCCCAGATTCCTGTGCATGGTTGGACAGAAGGAAGCTTTTTGCTCTTTGCAAATTATCCAAGAGCTTGAAGATGTGCTGTGCTTTCTTATAATCTGAATAAGATGCATTCCTTAAAACCACAGAACTACAAAATGGGGTCCCTTATCCAGTGTAGAAATGTGGACATAGGTGTGAGGAGATCTGTAAAGATCTCAGAATTTCCCCTTAGAGTACTTTGTCTCAAACTCTGATAGGCGTCAAACTTCCTACAGTCTGGTACTACAGAGGAAATGTGTGCAAAAACTCCCTGGAGGCATCCAGAGGGTTAAGACTCCAGTGCCTTCCCGGGTGGATAGGTCATCATTTGGCTTTCCGCTGGCTTCTGGATGAGCACCTGGGCTGTTACAGGTAAAGCTGCTACCAGAATTCCTGTACAAGACCCTGTGAGGGGCTATGTTCTCCATTCTCTTGGGTAAATACCTAGGTGCAGAATGGTTATGTAACATGGCAAGTGCATGTTTAACTCTCAAGGAACTGAGAATGGTTTTCTAGAAAGGTTATACCTTTATTCACTTGCCCACATGGCTCTGAGTCCCAGTCACTTACCATCCTTGTTACTTGGGTGGCAGTTAGACATCCTGCAAGGTGAATCTCCAAACCCATTTGTTCTTTGTTAGACAGAAAATGTCTCTATTTTAAGCCATGCTAGTGGGTACATAGAGGCATTCCATTGTAGTATTTTTTTTTTTTTGAGACAGGGTCTCGCTTTGTAGTTCGGGCTGGCTCTGAGCTCACTATGTAGCCTAGGCAAGCTTCGAACTCAGCAATCCTCCTGTCTCTGCCTCCCGAGTGCTGGGATTACAGGCATGAGCCACCATGCCCGGCTATTTTGTTTTGTTTTTGAGACAGGGTCTTACTTTGTAGTTCAGGCTGGTCCTGAGCTCACTATGTAGCCCAGGCAAGCCTCAAACTCAGCAATCCTCCTGCCTCTGCCTTCTGAGTGCTGGGATTACAGGCATGAGCCACTACAGCCGGCATTTTGGCATGTGGTGCTGATTGCTGGTGGGCGTGAGTCACCAAGCCTGGTATTGTATGTGGTTACCAGGAATCGAGCTAAGGACCTTGTGCTTGCTAGGCAGGTGCTGAAACTGCTGAGCTAAATCTCCGACCATCCCGTTATAGTTTTAATTTTCCTTTCCTTCCTGACCAATAACAATGAGCGTGTGTGCATATGCTAATTATCCCTCCATATATTTTTTTGGTAAAGTGTGTGCTCAGCATTTTGCTCATTTTTTGGGTGCTTTTAAACTACTGAGTTTTAAAAACCCTTCGATATATGTTCTATAATTTTTTTATCCCAGCTTGTGGTCTGCCTTTTCATTTCTATAAGTGTATCTCAAAGAGCAAAATATCTGAATTTTGAACTCACGTGACTAATTGATGTGCTTTTTTTGAGTTTGTGTTTGTATCATATTTAGAAAAACCTTTGTCAGATCCAAACCCACATAGAATTTCCTTTTTCTTTGGGAAGTTCTGCAATTTAAGTTTTAAACTTAGGGATGAGAAAGATTTTTAAAGCAGTTTTTAATCTATGATTTGGAGTACAAGTCAAGTGTTTTTCCTTTTGGGAATATGGCTATCTGATTGTTTCAGCCCCATTTAATGAGAAGACAGTCTATTCTCCATTCACTTTTCTTGGCAACTTTGTTGAAAATCAATTCACCATATACTTGTGGGTCTATTTCTCAATTCTCTGCTCTATCCCATTGATCTATCTATGTACCTTTATGCCAAAAGCACATTGATACTGTCTTAATTACTACAGCCTTCTAGTGCATGTTAACAGCAAGCAATGCATGCCCTTTTACTTTGTTCTTTTTCAAATTAATTTTGCTTTTCTAGATTCTTCTGTATGCATTACAGAATCCCTTTGTAAATTTCTTCAAAAAAGGTCTACTCTGGTTTTGACTGGGTTGTATTGAATCTGTGGATCAATATTGAGAGCATTGGCATATTGGCAATAGTAAGTTTTCTTATCCATAAACTGTTTACCTCTTGATTTATTTACCTTTCTTTAAATTCTCTCAGCATTATTTTATAGTTTCCATGTTTATGTACGTTTTGAATATCTTTCCTCAAGGTCACTTTTAAGTATTTTGTAGTTTTCATCAACAGTGGTAGCATTCATCAATTTTAATTTACAAAGGTGTATTGCTACCTTAGAGAAATAAGGTTCAATTTTCTGGGCATTGAATTTGCTGAACTCAATTATTACTTCTAGCACCTTCTTTGTGGATTTCTTAGGATTTTTATACAGATGATTTTGCCTTCAGCACATCTAAATAATGTTAGTTTTACCTTCCTCATTCTAATCTGTGTGGGATTTTTTTTGCTTCATTGCCTTGTATAATACAATGCTGAATATGTGTCATGGGACCAGATAATTTTGCTTTCTTTCCCATCTAAAGGATAAGCCATTCTGTCTCTTACCATTAAACATGATTTTTTTAAAAATTAGGAATGGGTGCACAATTTTGTCCAATGATTTTTTTCTGCTTCTACAGAGGTCATTTACCCTTCTTATTTTAGTCTTTTGATATGATGGATTCTATTTATTAATTTTAAAATTTTAAATCAATCTTGCATTCCCCAAATACATCTTGTCATCATACATTATTCTTTCTTAAAAAATACTGTTGAATTTTATTTGGTAATTTAAAAATATATCTGTGCTTATGAAGAATATTGATCTGAGATTTTCTTGGAATCCATTTGTCTGATTTTGGTATTAGGGTTGTGCTGACTCCAGTGAATTGGAAAGTCCCCTCTTCTTTTTGGAGAGATCTTTGTGCCTAATTTTATTACTTCTTCCTTAAGTATTTTGGAGAAGGCACCATCCTGGCCAAGACTTTTCTTTGGAGGGAAGCTTTTAACCACAAATTTTAGATTGCCTTGAAGCTAGTCAGGCAATTAGTTTCTTCTTGCGTGAGCTTTGACAGTTGGCGTTTTCCAAGGGAATTTTCCATATTACCTAGGTTCCTGAGTCTATTGGCAGAACATTGTGCACAGTTCTTGACTGGTCTTTTAGCATCCAGAGCAGTGCTATGACTCTCATTCCTGATATCAACTGTATGTACTTTCTCTGTTTTGTTTTGTTGTTGTTGTTGTTGTTGTTTTTGGCTAGAGTTTAGTACTTTTATTAATTTCCCACAAACAACTAGCTTTGCTCTCATTGATTTGGTTGCACTTTGCTTCTTATTTTATTGGTTTGTGCTCCTATTTTCATTATTTCCTTTCCTCTGCTAATCCTTTGGGGTTTAATTTGGTTTTCTTTTTAAAGGTTTCTTAAGGTGGAAACTGGCGGAAACTTCTTTTTTGTACTACAGGGTCATCATTAAGTGCTATACATTTCTATCAGGACAACTTCAGCTACGTGCTACAAGTTTGACACTCTGCACTTTTAAAAACATTCAGTTTAAGTACACTTTCATTTCTCTTCTTTTGCTCATGGCCTCATTGGTTATTTAGAAATGTGTTTCTAGGTTCCTAAATATTTTGGACTTTTCCAGATTGGGATCTGTCATTGATTTCTAATCTAATCCCATGGTGGTTAGAGAATATGTTTTGTATCATTTTTAATCATGTTCCATTTACTAAGGCTTGTTTTATGGGCCATAAAATGATCTATATTGGTAAAATATTCCATAGCACTTCATGAGTATGTATCTTCCATTGTGAGGCAGAACGTTCCATACATGTCAATTAGATCCTGTTGGTTGATTGTGTTTTTTGAGCCTCTATACCCTTATTGACTTTATGTCTGCTGCTCTATCACTTATTGAGGGAGGGGCCCTGAAATCTTGGACTATCACTGTCAATTTGTTGTTTTATTTAGTTCTATCAGTTTTTAGTTTGTATACTTCAAAGCTTTGCAATAGAGATGCACATGAGTACTGTTGTATCCTCATTATGAACTAGCTGCTTCATCCCTGTGGAATGACCCTGCCCTACCACCCCTGACTAGTGTTCTTTTCTCTGAAACTTACATTGTTAAGATGCCAGCGAATCCTCAAAACCAAGTTATTGAAGGGAGGGGGACTGGCAAAAATCCAAGTATGTGGTGATGATGATGATGATGATGATGATGATGATGATGATGATGAAGAAGAGGAAGAAGAGGAAGAAGAGGAAGAAGAGGAAGAGGAAGAGGAAGAGGAAGAAGAAGAAGATTTGACACTGATTGACTACTGTCTTCCCAGAAGGGCTAGCCCTTAGGCTGCTGACATACAAAAGTGGATGTAAGACCTTCGTATGCTATTCTGTGGTTTTTACTCCAGGTTCTTGATATTAGCAGCCATTCTCTGGCTTCAAAAAGGGGCAGAAGTTTTTATTTTCCTGCTGTAACCCTTGACATTTCCCGGGAAACCAATGTCTTTTGATCCCACCGGCTGTGTAGGAGAGATGTTTCGTTACCATTCACCAGTCCTTGCTGTTTCAGTCTCTGATTAGCAACTGTTCTGTAACCTACAACAACAACAAAAAAGATGGACTTGGGGCCGGAGATTTAGCTCAGTGGTTCCAGCGCCTGCCTCTCAAGCGCAAGATCGTGAGTTCAGTCCCAGTAACCACATACAATGTTGGGCGTGGTGGCTCACGCCCACCAGCAATCAATACCATGTACCACAGTGTCGGGCGTGGTGGCTCACGCCTGTAATCCCAGCACTCGGGAGGCAGAGGCAGGAGGATTGCTGAGTTCCAGGCTCGCCTGGGCTACATAGCAAGCTCAGGGCCAGCCTGAACTACACAGCGAGACCCCGTCTGAAAAAAAAAAAAAAAAAAAAAAAAGGCCCACATTCGTATCAGCACCCCCACTTTACAGATGCGGAACTGAGGCACCGAGCGGAGAAGTAGCAGAAACAGGACTGAAGCTCAGATGGGTCTGTCACACAGAGCTGTGCGGTCCCCCAACTCACGTCTCACCAGAAGCTGAGCCCCGCTTCTTTTCAGGCCCTGGGAGCTTGCACCTCCTAGGCCCTCCCAGCCATCCTCCAGCCCCTCAGCAGGAGGGGGTGGCAGGGAAGCTCCACGCTTCTTGTCCAGACTGAGCTGCACAGAGTGTCTTCCGTGCCTCTTGCCCTGGCACGCGGGCCTCAAGCAAAAGGAAGACAGGGCTGGCTCAGGTGCGGCTGCCCAGGGCTTATTTCCGGATTGGTATTCAGACCGGAGTTCCTCAGCGGCTCCTTAATGTATCCCCTATAAATTGCAAGGTAGGCTTGTCGGAGTCTGTTACTACATTATTGTTATAAGAAATCCTTTTTTAGATCTGTTGAATTTGTGCTGTTACCTGGAGAAGAAGAAAAAATACACATCCACATATATTTTCCTCCAGCTATTTATCAGCTGCTGCTTTTCTGAAAATATATTATTTTAAAAATGTGTTCTGGCACCCCCAGAACCCCGCTGCCATCCTGGCAGAGCCTTGCTGGGGGTAGGAAGGCCCTGCTTTCAAATGCTGGGCTGAAACCCCAGGCTTCTGTCTGGTGGGTTTCTCCCGGCCTTTGGGGAGATAAGAAGAATAATATCAAGACAGTGTCCAGAAAAACACATTTATTTAATTTAAGGAGAGCCCCTGTATCCCGTGATTATATTTTCCCCTTGCCTTTTAGGTGTTCAAGTGCTCTTTTTGGTAAGAAATGATGGTATCGGGAATGGTAGTTACGTTTATGACATGTCTCATTTAGCAAAAATGGAGTATGCTACATCAATCTCTATGTATTATTATATTGTTATTACTAATATAATTATGCTGACGAGTAATATTCAGAGATACCAGGGACCACTGTCTGAGTAGCAGGGACACGGAGGTGGGAGAAATAGAGCCAACAGCACTGCGGAGAGAGCTATGGGCCTGGTTTTCGGCGCAACACGACTGGTTATTTTGCAGCAGTTGGGTCTCAGATAACAGTGACAACAATGGGGGAAAGAGACACTTGCAGGACTCTTTCTACATGTCCAGTGGGCACTACTCCAATCCCCGGAAGCTCGTTAGACTGCAGAGCCACAAAAGTGCCACAATAGCCACAGCTCCAAGCACCTGAGTTTCTTGGAAATTAAAACTACTTAAGGTTAATGCTGGACGTGGTGGCTCACGCCTGTAATCCCAGCACTCGGGATGCAGAGACGGGAGGATTGCTGAGTTCATGGCTGCTTGCCTGGGCACCATAGTGAGCTCAGGGCCAGCCTGAGCTACAAAGCGAGACCCTGTCTCAAAAAGCAAAAAAAAAAAAAAAAACTACTTAAGGTCGTGGTAAATTAATGTGAAAAGAGATCAGTGTGCCGTTCAACCATTGGTATAGGCCCAGTCGGTATAGATCTGTCTCCTCTTTTCTTCCTCAGGGGAAAAGCTCTAGTCTTTCCTAGAAGTCAGGTTAGCTGGTAGCAGCCTGGGCCTGGGAACCAACAGACCTAAATAAATCTTATTTCCTCTTTCTCCTGGCTGCGAACCCCAAGGAAAGGTGCTCTCACCCTCTGTGTGCCTCGTTGCCCTCTGTGTTGGCAGCTCGGGGCAGGGGAGGGGGTTGAGGTCATTTTGTGTTTTGTGTGAGATCCCTCCTCTGCCCGGTGAGATCAGAAACTCGCGTCTGGGAAACTGTCTCTTGATCCTATTCCTCGGCTCTCCTCCCCCTGAACCAGCTCCACCGTGGCCTGCAGTGAAATGTGACTTGGAGTCTCCCGTCCTCTGCCTGGCAGAGCCAGCCTTCCTCCAGCCCTGCACACTGTGCCAAGCTCAGTTACGGTGCCAGCACTAACCCCAACAAAGGCAGGCCTGACCAGCCGCGGCGGAGCGTTAACGAAAGCCTGAGTCAAACTTCATTTCCTTTAGCCCAGGGAGCCTTGCCGGCCTTGGGCCAGGTGCCAAGCCAGAAAGCCGTTGGCAAAAGAGCAGCTGCTGTGTGATAGCTCCCCTCACCATGCCCAGTAGAAGCAGCCACTCAGCTGCCACTCTCTCCCGCCATTGTGGGGCCCCACAGGCACTGTCCTCGAGCCCACTGTGGAGAAGGGGAACCCGACGCTGGGTAGACATAGTCACTTGTGAAATACACCCCCTTGGAAAGTAATATCTGGGGTTTAACTCCCAGGTCTCTTTCAATGCCAACTGTTTTTCCTTCCAAGCCATTTTTTTTCTCACTTGCTCTTAGACTCATTAACAAAACTTGAAATGTGATACTCTCCTTGGACAGCTGCATGCAAACAAAGACATTTAGCAGAGTCTAATGCAGGGGAGACTTTTAGTGGTACAAGAATTGTCCTACGGGGCCGGAGATTTAGCTCAGTGGTTCCAGCACCTGCCTAGCAAGCGCCAGGTCCCTGGTTCAATCCCTGGTAACTACATACAACAATACCTGTTGTGGTGACTTGTGCCCACCAGCAACCAGTACCACATACCACAAATGCCAGGCTTGGTGGCTTAAACCTGTAATCCCAGCACTCAGGAGGCAGAGGCAGGAGGATTGCCGAGTTCAAGGTTTGCCTGAGCTACATAGTGAGCTCAGGGCCAGCCTGAACTACGAAGGGAGACCCTCTCTCAAAGAAAAAGAATTGTCCTAAGGAGTCTAGGATGGCACTGAATACCATTTTGTAAGCATCTGTGTTGTGCCATGGATTGTCATGTATTTCATGGATTGTCTCATTTAATCCATAAAATCACCCAACAAGGTCAATGTGAATGGATCTCAGGGAGGTGAGCTGGCCCCAAATAACATAGGGTAGGGTTTGAACTGAGGACCCACTGTGGCTTCAGAACCAATTCCATTTTGCTTCTGAATGTCAGCCCTTGTGGCACCAATTGTACCTGTGTGGCTGGCCCAGGCAGCTGAACCTGCTGGTGCAAATCTTTGGCTCCCCCTTCCCTGCACACACAAGACATAACACCAGTTACAAAAGAGTTATAGATGGGGCCAGAGATTTAGCTCAGTGGTTCTGATGCCTGCCTAACAAGCACAAGGTCCCTGGTTTGATCCCCATAACCACATACAGCAATACCGGACGTGGTGACTCACGCCCACCAGCAATCAGTACCACATATCACAGTGCCAGATGTAGTGGCTCATGCCTGTCATCTCAGCACTCAGAAGGCAGAGGCAGGAGGATTGCTGAGTTCGAAGCTTGCCTGGGCTACATAGTGAGCTCAGGGCCAGCCTGAACTACAAAGCGAGATCCTGTCTCAAAAAAAAAAAAAAAAAGTAAGTTATAGTTAACAGCAAAACAGAAGCTGTGGCTCCTGAACTGGAGAGTAGGATGCCTGGTTCTGTTCTTATCACCACCACTCAGTGGCTGCCCTTTTCTTCTTTAAGCCTGGAATCAGGTTCACTCAGGAGGATAATTAATTCCAACTTGCTCATCACTATGGTAGAGTAATAGATAATTACCAACTAGAGTGCTGTAATGAAAAGAATTGTGAGGTTCAGGGACTGAGTAGGTGGTATTTGACTCTAAGGGGTAGGTGTGAGGTTCAAGGGAAACCTAAATGCTAAGCACTTGCAAATTCCAAACCAGAGAATCCCGAAGATCCCTAAAAAGAGCCCAAACCCCAGCTCAAAAGACAAGTTGCTTCCACTTGAGCTCTTGGACCAAGATCTTACAGTCAGATAAAACATGGACATCCTTTTTTTTTTGTTTTTTGCTTTTTTAAAAAATTTGCTAGGGGCTGGGGATTTAGCTCAAGTGGTACCGTACCAACCTTGGATGCAGAAGGGCCCAAGTTCAATTCCCAGTACCGCAAAAAAAAAAAAAAAAAAAAAATTGCTAAACATGTTTACTCTGTAAGATCCACTAATGGAAGAGTCTCCAAGGGAATTTCTCAAGCAACTCAATTGAATCTCAACTTTCATCACAGCTAATCTATAGGTCATGCCTGGCCCCCAAATTTGGGCACTTTTTTTTTCTTCCATCCAATGGACTCAGCTGAGGAGCCTCTGCCAGGGGAGACCCTTATCTTGCTAAGCCAAGACACTGGGTAATTCTGAGTTAAACTCGCACGTAGACACGTGTCACTTCGTCATGGGACACATTCTGAAAGGTGCATCTTTAGGTGACTGTCCTATCAGAGAGTGAGCTTTATAGGCTCAGACAGCCAGCATCGCTGGGCCAGGGCATCCTCTGGATAGCCACTGTCAGAGAACAGGCCCACTACCTGGCTTCCTCATCCCCTTTCCCAGCTCTGACTGGGTGACGCTAAGTTGAAGGAAGGCTCTGTCCTGGCTGGCTGTGCCGATTTCTGGTCAGGTCTCCGGAGGCAGCCATCCCGTTGGGAAAGCTCCCAGTGTGCCAAAGCCACTGCGGCTGGGCCTCCCCACCACCGCTCCTGCTCTAAGGCAGAGGCCTTAGTGGGAGGTGGCTTTACTGCTCCTCAGCAGGCTCAGCGTAGCTTCTGCGAGGCTGAACAGATCCTTTGGCACATGGGATATTCTAAGGCCCGGGGGCAACAAAGGATGCCAAACTCATCAACATCCTTTGCCTGGAAAGCTGGGAGCCCTAGTGTGCACCCCAATTCATGAGGCTTCCAGCACGTCCCATTTTTCCTGTCTTCCAGCTCCCTGGCAAGAAAGATGGACTATGTCTTCACACTTTCTTCTCTACTCTTTGGTTTCTGGCCTGGGTTCTTGATGTTTGAAAACAGCCACTGGCTTTTTGTTTTGTTTTGTTTTGTTTTTAAGAGAGGAGGCATTTTTTTTTTTCTTCCTGCTGGAGCATTTGACATTTTCAGTTGAAATCCATGGCTCTCAATACCAGGGTTTCTGTTACAGACACACAAAAGCCAACCTAAGAACTCAAAGCCAATACTTTGATTCTTGACTCCTTTCCTGTGTTGCCTCCATTCTCTGAGGGCAATCCGACAGCATCTGTCCTTGTTTCGAGGAAGGCTGGCAGCAGGAGGGAGCCTGAGGACTTGAATATAAATACGATGTTTAATATCAATATATTATGTCACTGTGGATATACTTGCAATAAATCTATGAACCCAAGTGCTCTCGACTCCCCGCGACACACGACGGCGGAAACCCAAGGCACGCAGCCCAGCCGAGCTCTTCGCAGGGCGTGTGTGTGTCTGCGAGCGTGGCCCTGCCTCCCCAGCGGCCTTTCTGGCCCTTGCCCGCTGCATTTCCCTCTCCTCCGCTCTAAGGGAAGACAGCAGCAGCCTCCGTGTAGGTTCTTGCTGCCGACTCACTTTCTTCGGTATCTATTTATCCGGTCCCCATGGTCACTTTCTTTCTTTCCTCTTTTTTTTTTGTGTGTGTGTGTGTTAAGAGCTAATTTTTATTTTTAATTGACACACATATTTGTAGGATGGAGGCGATATTTCAGTACAGGGAAATAATTTGTAGTGATGAGATCAGGCCATCTATATGGTCATTTGTTAGTTGTGGGAATGTTCAAAATCCTCTCCACCAGCTTTCTTCTGAAATAGTCAATTAATTGTCAACCATCGTCAGCCTTACTGTCCCGTGTCAGAAGTTGCTCTTCCTATGCAGCCACAGACTGGCACCCACGCCTCACCCTGGTCCTCATACCCTTCCAGGCGGTGGGACCCACTGCCCTACTCTCTGCCCCACCAAGGTCAGTTTTTTAGCCTCCACACAGATGTGACAGCCCCGTGCTTGTCTCTCTGGGTCTGGCTCACTTGGCTCACCCCTAGCTCTGCCGCCATCGTCCTGTTCTGATGGACGCGCTGGAGACAGTCTTTGACTTCATGGAGCTCCCAGGCAAGTATGGTGCTGCGGGAGACATGCTCTTCCTCCATGGCACTCAGCGCTCACACCCCTCTGTGCTTGAGTGTGTCAGACGGTCACACGCATGGGGTGTGTCAAATGTGCTGGTATTCATGGGCAAGTGTGAGGTTGTGACTGTGGATGCAGGAAGGTCTGTGGCTGTGTGAACATGAGTGTGCCCATGAGCGAGTGTGATTGTGTGTGTATTTGAGTGAGCAGAAGGCTGTGCATGTACCAACTTGCCTGAGTGTGCGGGTGGGTGCATGAGTGTGTGTATAAGTGTGTGTGTGTGTGTGTGAGCATGTGTGGGAATGGGTACAAATGGATGAATGTATGTGTGTGCGTATGTGTGCACGTGGACGCGTGGCTGTGGGTGAATGAACGTGCCTGAGTGTCTGGAGGGGCGACTTCCTCAGTCTACCTGGACGCGCGGGCCCCACCGCACCTCCTGTGGCGACCATGGTGCTGGGCGCCTGCAGGGGTGGAGGGGAGGAAGCTCATCCCAGTGCCCATGCCTTTTGCTTCTCTGGCCAAAAGTGCTTTTTTCCCTCAGACTCCTTAACAAGAAGCCCGCGAAGCCTGAGAACAGAGCCGGGGCTGTGGGCTCTATTTTATGTCCAGGGGCATCTCGTAGGTGTCAGAAGACAGGAGGATGAGAGGTCCCCACCTCCTAGGTGACATGTTAAGGTGCAGGTGACTGGTTCCAAACATACCGGCAGGTGGAGTAAAAAAATTGTTTCAATCTCAACTGCAGCATTTACATCAATAATTAATTATGGATCAGGAAGTTGAAAAAAGGAATGAATATACGTTTCTATGGCAGAACTGCTCTCCCACCTGGGGGCTGTACCCCACACTGCTGTACCCCTCTTATAATAATTATGTCATTAACAGACATTTAGCCAGCACCTATTCTTTGCGCCAGTCTCCACAGGGGGCCCTGGAGAAACAGCAGTGAATCCGAAGGAAATATTCCATTCTAATAAAGTGACTCATTCATCCGGTCACCTGTCAAAGTCCTGGCCCTTCCCTCTGGGTTCTGCTATAGACGTCAAGGCGACTACACGAATCTCACAGAGACAGTCCTCACAATGAACAAGTCCCCCCTGAGTCTCTGCTGTGTGCCAGGCAAGGACTCACTCACCCATTCCATAGTTTTAAAAGCTCACACCATGCCAGTCCGGTCCAAGGTACTGGTCAGCCCTGGTCCCCGCCAGTGGACTGTCTGGTGTCTGGTCATAATCTCTGTGTTGATGGCTTTAGGGAATTAGGAGTTCAAAGGAGAGATGCCATTCTGGGTGACAGGACAGACAGGTCCCCGGGGGGTCACCTGGGGAGCTGGTAGCGGGGACGTGGATGGGCTGCATCCTCCCACCGCCCAGAACCCATCCTTAGCTATATATGTCTTTATGTGCAACCTCGGGTGCCATCCGTGGACACATAGCACGCACAGGAACCTCGGTCCACCAAGGACAGTGCCACTTCCTGTCAACCCTCCTTCTGTCATTCTCTTTGCTCTCTCGCTCTCTGACCATTTCTGCCTCCAGCCTAATGCACTGCTATTTCTGCTTTGAAAGGACTGTCACAATGTATCTCCACCTCATCCCTCTCCTCCCAGCAGCATGCAGGTGACGGCTGGCCAAGGGGCCTGCGTGTCTCATCATCGGGCCCGTTGCTGCAGTCACCGCTGCCCTGCCCCACTGCACGCGGAGCCGCAGCAAACCTCACTCTGGCTTCTCCGCCAGCAGCTCCAGCCTGGCCTCCAGGCGACTTCCCAGGGATTCTGTGGCTTAGTTTTGCCTGACCAAGCTGATTTTCTTCCTCTCTCGCTCTTATTCTCTCAAGGTTTTGTTCTTGGCAGACTTGCTGGAGATGCTTTGGTTTGCAGTGAACTGAAATGTTATTCACTGCAGAGAAGAAAGAAAGAAAGAAAGAAAGAAAGAAAAAAAACCCCAGCAAAGTAAAGACTGCAGCTTCCCATAAAATAAGATTTTAGCCATTGGGGAAAAGCTGTGTGAGAGCGGAAGTAAAACCTGAACTCTGATGGTGACACTTTTGCTATTTGCTTAAGGGAGTCCCCTTGGGTCCCTGCCCCAAGGAGCCCTCTCAGGACAGAAGCCAAAGAAGGCATCGAGCCTGGAGGAAGCTCAGCTGGAGGGGTCTCCAAGCAGCACTCAATGCACTCACTCATTCTTTCATTCAATAAATGTTTATTGAGGACCTTTCTGTGCCAGGCACCACACTAGGTGTTTTTCAAGGCATCAATAAGCGGAGGAGCAGACTCCTGGCCTAATGAATCTTACAGCTGTGGGGCAGAGATAAACTATACAGATCACCCAGAAACCCATGCCATGGGAGAAAACATTGAAAACTGTATAAAAGATAAAGAATTCTTATAACTCAGCACCAAAAAGAGAAAAAAAATCAAAGCAAAACAAAACCACTAACAATTCAATTTAAAAGTAGGCAAAGGGCTTCAACAGATACATCGCCAAAGAAGGTATACGAATGACCAATACACACATGGAAAGGTGGTCAACAACACCGATCGCGAGAGCCCCGGTGAGATGCTGACCTCATAAGGATGGTGAGCCGCACAAAGTAAAGCTTGCAGGCGAAGGCAGAGAGCTCAGAACCTCTGTGCACTGTCAAAGGAGTGAAATAAGCCAGCCACCAAAGGACAAGCACTGTGTGGCTTCAGGTACAGGAGATCCCAGGGAGACTAGATTCATGGACACAGAAAGCGGAATGCGGCAGCCGGGCCTATAGGACGGGGGGAAGGGAAGTTAGTACGAATGGATACTGAGTAACTTTGCCAGACGAAAAGTGTTCGAAGACACGTTCCCTTTACAATGGTTAAGATAGAAGCTGTTCCGTTATATGAGTTTTACTACAATTAAAAAGAATCAGCCTGACACATAATGTTTACCTTTAACAAATGGGACACAGGAAAAGCACAAAGAATTTGAACTGAGCTACAACCCCTGTCCTTTTTTCTTTTATTTTTTGAAAAAAAGTTTTTAAATTTTGAGACAAGGTCTCAGCAAGTCACTAAGTTGCCCACGCTGGTTTCAAATCTGTGCTTCTCCCGCTTCAGTGTCCCAAAGCGTCGGGGTTGCAAATCCTGTTTATGAGTGATCAGGGGAGGCCCCCCAGAGAAGTTGACACTTTGGTTTTGAGAGAGATAATTCCACGCAGTGGGAGAAGCACAAGAAAGGCGTGAGGGGGAGACAGGAGGTCTGTGGGGCCATCGAAACCCCGAGTTGTTACACTGGGAGGCAAGGTTGACAGGAGGGAAGACCACAGTGAATGATTAGAAGTTTGCACCCAGAGTTCACTCTGGCCTCTTTGAAAAGATTGTTGCCCTGAAGGGTGGATGAAAGGGGGAAGTGAAAGGGGAGGTGATTTGGAGATGACTGCCCTGGTCAAGCAAAGAGAGGTATTAGGCAGAGGCAGCCAAGGAGGCAGAGAGACAGACACACTGGCAGCTGACTACCAGTGCTGGGAACAAGAAGCCAGCTCCTCTGGGGAGATACCCACGCCAGGATGAGATCTCAAGAGAGTCAGCCTGCAAACCAGAAACGAGTCAGAAGGTCAGAAGGTGACGGAGCTGAGGCGAGGTTGTGCCGAATGAGGCCCCAGGGCTGGAGTGCAGCTTGCGTGGAGTTCAGGGCCCCAAGGCCGACCTTAACCCTGGGAGGGCTGCAGCGGCCCCACACATCGGCTGTAATCACAGAGCTCAGCGTGACAGCTTTCAGAACTCTATAGGCGCCCATGCAAAGGAGGCTGCTGGGAAATTCTAGAGCTTGGCTCTTGGAGGTGGGCGCTTTAAGTTTTCTGTTCTTGTCTCACAATGCTAAGCTCGCGAGAGCTGATGACCAGCTTCCCTTCCCCTTGCTGCTAGCGTAGCCTTCCCAGGTGGGAGTGAGACCCCACAAACCTGGGACTGCCAGCATTGTCAGGATCTGAAAGGAAGACGATCGAATGACCTTGGGGAAGAAATCTATTTAGGTCTATTAAAAGCTCACAGAGCTATTCTGCCATGCACCAGGCTCTCTTGTGTAAGGGAATAAAATCAAGAAAAATGTATTGTTGGGCTCAGTCATTGCCAGTGGCCACATGTATTGATCAGTGCAGACCAAAGCCTGCAGACAGCAATAGGGGTGGGGAAACCTAAACTTCATTAAGTCGTTTATGATTCTTGTTATAGTAACTACTTCTGAGATTCCTTCTCCATGAAATAATCCTAAATAGGAAATAGAAGCTCTAAGGGGAGAAGCATGTTTGAAGGAGTGTGACTTTAAGTCGTTTATGATTCTTGTTATAGTAACTACTTCTGAGATTCCTTCTCCATGAAATAATCCTAAATAGGAAATAGAAGCTCTAAGGGGAGAAGCATGTTTGAAGGAGTGTGACTTGTAGCAGGTGAAAAACCGAAAACATCTTAACTGTTCAATCTCAGGACTAATAAATTCTACATCATTCCACTTCATGGAATATTATGTAGCCATTAAAAGTCATGGTTATAAAATTCTATACACCAAACAGGCAATGCTTGTAACAGTTGAGTGGTTGTGTATTTAATCTCAGCTAGAAGAAGGAAAATTCACAACAGCAAATAGAATGTTCAGAACAGGAAGGAAATGTATCAATGCATTAACCACCCATGCTTTGGGGTGGTGGGACAGTTGATGCTTTTCCTTGTATCTGATGGTCCTGCCCCAAGTGGTGGTGCATCCTTACAATCCCAGCACTCAGGAGGCTGAGGCAGGAGGAGGCCTTGCATTTCCTTGCTCCTGTTCAAGATTTTTAACTTTTATAATGGTGCAAAAGCATTGTATTCAGGAGAAGCCATACCTGGAAGTTTGAACTTTCACCTTCTTTAAGGCTGGTGATGTTCCACATGATGCCCTATGCCGTGCCAGGCAGTGATAGCAAACAGAGCCCAGGCAGCACTGTGAACATGGGGAAAGAGCAGCTCTCTGGGCGCCTTTATTGCTAAGCCAAGACACTCCGTAGGACACTTATATTTGGTCCGTTTTGGACTCACTACATTTTCCACTTATTATGGGTCTATCTGGGAAAAGATATTTTTATTAAGGAAGCATTTTCAGTTAGCTTACAGTGGGAGACAGGGCCTGAGCCCTAAAAGAATCCAGGTCTTTGGATGCCCTCTAGGTTTCCAAGGAAGGAAGGAGGGGTCTGCTTGCTTCGGGGCAGCTTCGGAGTCCTGGCCAGGCCGACTGCGTGGCCTCGTGGGGCCTGCTCCTCCTCACCTGCACTGTGGAAATCACGGGGCTTGTTAGGATGCTTCGAGACGACATGAGTCGCCACTTAGTAGCACACCTGGGATGTAGACTGTCCTCCATAAGCATTAGGTATTATTATTATTGCCAAGGGATTATCTTAAAGAGACATTTGTGGAAACCATTGACAGCCGAAGAATCCAGATTTCATTGATCAGAAAGAAGCAGGCGTTTTAGGAGAGTGATGTTGTCACTGAGTCCCTGCGGGGCTCTGTGGAGGGACCTAATGGCGTGTGCCTAAGGCAGCTGTGCAGGCTAAGGGGACCTGTTCTCTCAGGCGCTGTGCAAAGTGTCTACCGAAGAGTTCACATCTACAGCTGCAGGGCTGGGGGTGCAGCTCAGTGGCAGGGCCCTGACTGAGTCCACTTCATGGTTCTCCTGGCTGAATAGCAGTAGCTATAAAAGAGCCATGGTGACGCACACATGTAATCCCAACACTCCAGGAGGCTGAGGCAGGAGGATTGCCTCGGTTGGGCAGGATTGCCTCAGGAGGATTGAACCCAGTCAGGGCAATTTAGTGACTTAGCAGGACCCTGCCTCAAAAAGAATGCATGAATGGATATACTTCTTGATTGCCCAGAATCACCTATTCCATACAACAGCTCTGTCTGAGTCACCATGGTGTTCTTCAGGTCATGGCTCTCTCCTGTGAGGGACATGGTGGCATAACTGGCATCTCTTCCTCAGACTCTGTGGGGAGCCGAACCTCTGCTCCCACCTTTGGGAAGTCTTAGCTTCCAAGATCTGCTTTGTCTAGGGCTATGCCTATCCCGGGGGCTGTGGTGAACCTAAAGCCTGGTCATCTTGGCCACTTCAGACAGTGTTGAGGGGACAGCCTGGCTCCAGGGCCTCTTGGGGGTGGCCAGGGCTGGTGGTTCACGTGGTGCTCCCTTCCCTCCGGGAGGCCTGCCCTCCGCCCTGCACCCCTACCCGGGATTCCCCCACAGGATCATCTTTCTGTTCTTTCTCTGCCTTCCAAGAACCTGATTCAACCCATAGTAAATATTCCCTAAGGGAGTAAACATAGGCATGAACCCCTCTGGATGGATGGTAGCCTCCTCTGCTTCCCCTCTGCCTCCACTCGGAGCTGTCTCTCCAGAGGGGGCACTGTGCATTTCTCCTGTTACCTCAGGGCCCTGCACATTCTCGGGTACACAGCAGGTGCTGCATAAGTGCTGGAGGAAGCGTGGATGCGTGTGCTCCCTAGGACAGATTTAGATGAGGGAACATCGGTGATTCCACATGTACTTGCTTTCATCCTCAGATCTTAAACTGAAAGAACTTTCTCAGCAGCTGCTTTGCCAAAGGTAGGCCAGGAGCACTGTTTCTGGAGCAATCGGATGGAATTGGTGAGGCCCCCACACCCCTTCACCTTCTTTCTTGAAGACCCTTCTTACCACTGGTTTGAAGAACAGAGCCTGGCCCACAGCACCACCAAGACCAATAGCAACGAAGGCTCCTAACACCTGTGCTCAAGTGGAGGCTTGCCGGACGCAGAAACGGGTCTCAGCAGGCTCAGGATGGTGGGAATTAAATGGATTCTGGTGACTAATGGAGAAGATCTCCAAAACACAGGCCCAGGAGAGGTTGCAGCCCTCTGCCACAGCCGGCACTGGACGGGCCCGGTGACAACTGGGTGGTTGAAGGCCTCAGAGCCTCAGGGGTGATTATGGGCCATTTCCCAGTTCAGTGATCTCAGGCAAATGACGCCTCCACTCACACCTCAGTTTCTTCCTTTGGAAAATGGGGTCACTCCAGGCCTCCCTCTGAGCGGAGAAGAACAATAGTAGATCAGAGCTGTCAGGAGAAACGTGGATTTTTTTTTTTTTTCCCCAGGGACAGTGTAGCCACAGCACGGTCTTCCCACCCACAGGAGCTGGAAGGTTTAGCCCAGTTAAGAGTCAAACTAATTCTTGGGTCCAGAACTCCAACCTTGCCCTTGACAGCTGTGTGGCCTTAGCAAGATACTCACCCTTTCTGAGCCTCAGTTATGTCACCTGTAAAGTGGGACTAATGAAGTCTACTTTTAGAAACTATTGGGAGAATTAAGATAACCTACTTAGCACACTGTCCTACTGAGCCCATGCTTGCTGCTGGGATCACCTCAATTCCAGGTGCATATCTGTCACCAGGCAATTATTTTGGGGGCTCCTGGAGTTGACAGAGTAGCCATGTCACACCTTTATCACTGGCCGGCCTAGACTTTTCTTACTAACCTGCTTTATTTTTTAAAATGCTTATACTTCATTTTTTCCCTTGATTACATAAGTAACACATGTTCATTGTAGTATATTTGGAAACCACAGAACCACACAAGGAAGCAGATAATATCATCCGGGGATAAACACGGGTAGCATTTTGGCTTATTTTCTTGCGGTCTGTATTCTGCACCATATCCGCATATGCCAATGTGCATAAATATTGGTGGCTTCTTCCTTCACGTGGGTCATATGGTATCGTATGGTAGAAATCTGATTCTAACCCACCTTTAGCACTTGATATATCCTGGGCATTCTCCTGTGTAATCAAACATTCTTCCACAACATGATTTGAATCATTTTTATTTTGTGGATGCGCTCTAGTTTCCAGGTGTAACCTACTTATTTAACCATTTTCTCAAGTAATCCCCATGAATTTTCTTCAAATTTGATGACCATGAACAAAACAGTGGTGAACATCTCTGTGCCGCAGTCTCTGCGGCCTTAGAGGTTCTTCCTGTAGCCTACATTATTCCAGGGAGAATTGCTGCATGAAAGGATACATGTATTTTTTGAAGTGGGGTTATGCACCCTGAGTGCCTGTGATACAATATGATCTATTTGACAGTAGATACCAATGTGATTTCCACCCCATCCTACAGAAAGTTAACCAATTTGTATGGTCTCCAGTTAGCATGTGACTGTGCTGTTTCTTCACACTATGCCAGCATGGGCTACCGGCATCCTGTTTTTTTTTTTTTTTTTTTGAGACAGGGTCTCGCTTTGTAGCTCAAGCTGGTCCTCAGCTCACCTTATAGCCCAGGCAAGCCTCGAACTCAGCAATCCTCCTGTCTCTGCCTCCCGAGTGCTGGGATTACAGGCGTGAGTCACCACGCCCGGCATTGTGGTATGCGGTATTGATTGCTGGTGGGCGTGAGTCACCACGCCCAGAATTGTTGCATGTGGCTGCCGGATCGAACTCAGGGCCTTGCGCTTGCACGGCAGGCGCCGGAACCACTGAGCTAAATCTCCGGCCCGCGGCATCCTGTTTTAAAGTTTTATCTAGTGGGTGTTTCTTTTTCTTTTGTAGGAATCAAACCTAGGGTCCTGTGCGTGCTGGGCAGGTGATTTGGTACTGAGCTGTATACTCCCAGCCCGAGTGGGTGTTTTTAAAACCATAAAGTTCCCGCATTCTTACTAGAGTTTGTCACAAGCTTGCTGGGTGACCTTGGGCAAATCATTTGCCCTCTTTGGACTTTAACTTTACCCATCATATAAAGGGCACATTTTAATTGGATTATTTCATTGCCGAGGGGCAGACGTAAAACTCAACTGGCTTAATCCAAGAATTAATAATGGGTTGATTTGTACATTTATAAAGTTCAGAGAGTAGAACTTCAGGCGCAGCTGCACTCAGGATTGGCATGATAGCAGCAAGAATTCATTTTTCTGTCTGAGGAATTCTGTCTTGTTTACTCTTGGGCAGGCTCTTTCCCGCTGGCAGTCTTGGTACTTGAAAAGAGCTTACATTCCCGCAGCATAGCCTCACCTCTCTTGAGCTAGAATCCCAAGGTTCCTCCTGATTGGACCAGCTCAGCTCGTGTGCTCATTGTAAACCAATCACTGTGGAGAAGAGGGTTGGACTATGCTAAGTGACCAGACCTGGACCTTGGGCTTTCTCTGCTCTTAAGAAGTGATGCTTCCATAGTGAGCTCAGGGCCAGCCTGAACTACAAAGCGAGACCCTGTCTCAAAAGCAAAAAAAAAAAAAAAAGAAGTGATGCTTCCTAGCAAAAATCAGGGTGGTGTGGCCCAAAGCAGGTGAAATTGGAAGGAAACAAGCAGGCAAATTAGCAGGAGAATCTCTGAGGACTAATCCTCTAAATCTGGCTTCCAAAAGTCTAGGAAGTGGTCCCGCAGATTCCCTATGAGTTTGTGGGCTTGCCGTCTCCAGTGCCTCCTGCCATTAAACTTGTGGGTGCTTCCTCTGGGTTGTCTCCATTTCCGGGGTATTGGAATGGAGGGAAGGGTGATTACTATATAGATTTATGGACCTCTGCACAACAACTGGGCCCTTTTCCTACCAAAGCACAAAGCCAGCCTCATAAATATTAACCAGAAGGAAGCAGCAATCAGCTCAAGTGGGAGAGGAAATGGAAAATTGCTTTTTCCTCTCTCGGACAGAAAACCAGGACCATTTGCTGCAAGACCAGAGCCTGTTGGTTGTCCCTAGAATTCAAGTTTCAGTCATAATAATAATAAATGGTATATAACAGTATTAACTACCACTTACACAGGTTCTCTGATACTTGGCACAGGAACGTGTGCTTCACGCACACTGATTTTATCTTCCATTTTGTAGAAGAGGCTGCAGAGGCTCTAGAAGAGCCGTTAGTCACCGGCCCAGGAAGCCATCACAGGTAGAAAGTGGAGTCAGGATGTAAACCAGCACCAATGCCTGACCCTTTTCTGCTTCACAGATTGCCTGAGATATACGCAGGAGAGAGAAAGATGATTTTCTCTTATCATTTGAGTTTTTGGGACACTATGCATCACATTTCTGTTTCATGTTTTTTGTAAAAGCTTGCCACCTACATAATCTGAAGTCCAAAGGTTCTAGAATGTTCTGAGGCCATGCCAGCTGTGGGTTTACACACTCTTCTCATTTTATCTCCATTGCCATTTGACTAATCTCAGGCCCACTTCACAGATGAGAACATTGAGGCCAGATGGATGATTGAGGATGGAGCTCAACTTTCACTTATCTGTTCAGTGACTGCTTAACTAAATATGTACATAAATGTCCAAATCTTGGTTCTTCTCCCCTTGGTCAACTTGGTGTGGTCACAGACCCTCATCCTCGCCCCACTCACCAGGCTGAAGGACATCACTCTCATCCACCCGAGTGCTTGGGCCCGAGCCAAGTCATACATCCGTCCAACTCGCTGATATTTGTTCCCAAACCTGTTTATGCTGGTTGTGTTTGTTACCATACTTACACAATTTAATTAAGTGGGCCAATGAAATTAAATTTAGAGTGAAAAGAAAGGGAAATGTTTCTATGATTAGGGAACTGAACGCTATACAAAGATTAAACAGCAGAGAGTTCTGTGGTGTGGAAATGACACCGCTCTCAAATTAGGGATCCGGGTGACTGTGGGATGACTGTCAGGGTGACTGCAAGAAGAGAGGATCAAAGTCCCACAGTGATGACTCGCTTCCTGGAAAAAAAAAAATCCCCTCTGTCTTAAGATGAGTGAATCAATGACCAGGACTTGAAGCTAAAAAAACTGTTAAGGGATTTCCCATTTTCATTTCTAATTTTACCCATTTTCCTTCTGGCCTATGACTATGTAGCCAAAGGACAGCCAGATACTCAGGCCGGGCCCTGGAGGGAGCAGCGGGGCCTCACACATGTGGACGCGTCTTCCCTCTGTGCCACACGCGTCGCTCTTGGAGAAGGACGATGCCCACGGCACTCAGCAAGGTGCCAGAGCTAGGCCAGGTGTGGTCAGTGCGGATACTTCCTGGCCCCTGTGTCCGCAGCCAAAGTCCTGTGTGGCCAGCACTCTGACGTCTCCTATCCCCCATTTGCCTTTTCCTTGTCTCTCTTTCTTCTCCAATCATTTCCTCCTTCCCTTTTCTTCTCCCTCCCTCTATCCCTTCATCCTTTCTTTCTTCTACCTTTCCTCCTGCCTGCAAGAGTCAACTGAACATCTACACTATTCCAGCTCGCTGGCTGACGCTGGGCCGTGGCTCCTGCTCTCAAAGAACCTGTAGTCTGATAGAAAAGACAGTAAAAGAAACGCCCATTGACAGAATCACAAGTGGCTTTAAGGGCGCGATAACCGTGGCGAGGGCTCCCTGGGGAAAATCGAAGAAGATCCCTTCGGGGCGGTGCTGTTGGAGCTAAACCCAAATGGTGAGCC
This sequence comes from Thryonomys swinderianus, assembly GCA_004025085.1. Lineage (NCBI taxonomy): Eukaryota > Metazoa > Chordata > Mammalia > Rodentia > Thryonomyidae > Thryonomys > Thryonomys swinderianus. The sequence continues at coordinate 84,402 of PVIC010000825.1, read as the reverse complement.
AGCAGACGATAGAGGGAGCCTCAGGATGGGAGAGGACAGGGATGAAAGCCGCTCAGGGTCACAGGAATCTGGAAAATGGGTGGATGGGGTGATCTGGGAGACCTGCAGGGCCTGGGGGGCCAAGATGAGGGTTTGGCTTGTGCCAGGAAGACAGCCAGGGTTTTGGGAGGTTCAGGCAGGGAGCTACGGGGGGACACTCATGCTCTCTCTCTGTCTCTCTCTCTCTGTCTCTGTCTCTGTCTCTCTGTCTTTTAAATTCAAATTCTATATGTTGATGTAATAAGTTTCACATGAGCTGGAAGGAATAATGCTGAGACTCCACGTGCACCTTCCTCAGTTTCCCCAGTGGGGCCATCTTTCGAACCATAAGGCCTCAGGTTGTGTCACGTGTGAGAACTGACTCAATACAGTCAGGACACAGAGCGTTTCCATGGCCACCAGCAGGCCCCTCCTACCGCCCCTCGGAGACACCCTTGCTCCTTTCTTCCCCAGCGCTCCCTCGGTCCCTGACAGCCACTCAGCACATCTCCATCACAACGGGTTTGTAATCCCAGGAATGCTGTATAAATGGAACGCTATGGCCTGTCATCTTTGGCAGTTGGCTTTCTCTCCCTCAGCAGAATTTCCCGGTAGATTCATGCAACCAATTGTCGCGATCAAACTTTTATCCTTTTTGATTGCCGAGTAGTATTCCACCAAAGGGCTGCACGGCAGACACCTGGGTTATTTCCAGTTTCCAGTTACTACAAATAAAGCTGCCATAAATGCTCTCAGACAGGTTTTTGTGTGAATTTAAAATGTTATGTTTCTTTGAATTAAATGTCCACCCAGTCAATTGCTTCAATCTTACCATCTTGCATACTTGGTTTTATTAGGACCTGTGGAGCTTTTTTGGCATGGCTGTCTACCTTACACTCCCATCTGGCATGGACAAGTGATGCAGTCCCTCTCATCTGCAGGCTTTGCTTTCTGTCTCAGCCATTTTGATTGGTTGTCCGGATGGCGCCTTACGGTTTTGGTTCATTTTCCCAGGTGGGCAGATACACAGGGTATTGTCCACATGCGTAGTTGCCATCTATGTGCCTTCTTTGGTGCACTGTGCTCTTTTTCTGGCTTATCCTTCTGCTCTTATTAATCACCCCCTCTCCCCTAGCAGGTCCTGAGGTCCCCAAGAGCCGTCTCTGGCTGTCTTCTGAGTGAACAGATTCAGGACGACTTGGCCCGGGATCGCCCTGGCCAGCGCCCCCTTCCCAGCTCTGTCTCTGCCGCCAAAGGGCGAGTCTCGGCCCTGCGCACTGGCGTGTAACCGGCGGTGTCAGTCTCAGCAGCGAGAAGGGATCTGACGCCCAGAGACTCGCGCACGCTGTGTAATGAGGTCTAGTGGAGCTTATGAATGTGGTCCCAGATTATAATCACTTTTTAATTATATTTACCTTTGTCGGCAGAGAGGTGAGGTACGTTACTGGCTCTGGGAGGTAACAATTCCACTCTTCATCCGAAGAGGCAGGGCCTCTGAGGCGGGCAGATCTGCAGACGTCGCGCCTGGGCCTCCTTCCTGACCGAGCCGGAGTTCTCAGGCCGGTGAGGTTTTAATTCTCAGTACGCTGGGCGGTGGAAGGTCCTCCGGTGCTTTGTGCCGGGTACTACATGAAGCTCTTTCCGGGAGGGTGTTCTTTAATCTGCAACAGAAACACTGTTAGCGACTCCCTTTTTGCAGAGGATATACTGAGGCACAGAGAGGGCAAGCGACTTCCCCGAAGTCACAGAGTGTGGACGAAGCAAGAGTGGAATTCAAATTCAAATTCTGCTCTGCCGGATGTCAAAGCCCTGACAGGGAAGTGAAATGCGTAGAAGGCTTCAAGCCTACTCTCTTCCGTACAGGATTCCACAGACTTCACGTGCCGCCCATCTCTGCTCACCCCGGGCTTAGGAAGTCTGAGCAGATCCTTTCGCTCTCACTCCCTCCCCAGGAGCTCTCAGACTGTGGCGCTGTTGCCCGAAGACCCCCCGGCCCCACCCTGGCCCCTGCTCTCCTGACTCAGAGACGCTGGGGGCCCCAGCCGCAGGTGCTGTGACAGAGGCCCCGGAGGAGTCTCATGCTTGCTCAGTTCGGGAATCACTTGTCTGAGCCTCACAGCTCTCCGTGAACGATGGCTGGTCTCCCCATTTTACAGACAGGAAGCCGGGGCTGGGAGAGGGGGGGGGTCCCTGTGCCCAAGGTCGCACAGCTGACTGAAGAAAGGACAGTGTCTGTCTTCCCCTCTGCCCTAAAGCCCAGCCTGCAGATTCCACTCACCCCCAAAGCATGGCTGCGCCCTGATCCTCAGCTCACTCTTAGAGGGGATCATTTGGGGGTCTCTTAACATTGGTGTAATCACCACTTGGGATGGGGCAATTCTTTGTTGTGAAGATGTTGTGCTGCGTGTGTGTGTGTGTGTGTGTGTGTGTGTGTCTGTGTGTGTGTATGTGCTGGGATAGAATCCAGGGTCTCACACATGGTAGGCAAGTGTTCTACCACAGAGCCACATCACCGGGCCTATTTATTTCTTTGTCTTTAAGACAGGATCTTGCTTAGTTGCTAACTTGTCCCAGCTGGCCTTGAACTTGGGGTCCTCCTGCCTCAGCCTCCTGAGTCTCTAGAACTGCAAGCTGCACTCTCACACTTGGGCTGAAGGAAGTTTAAGTCTTGTTGGCTTCCATGAACTAGAGGCCAACGGCTCTGCTTTCTCCACTCCAGCTGTGACGGCCGTCAGCGTCTCTAAGCATTGCCAGATATCCCTTTGGAAGCATAACTGTCCCCGACGGGAAAAACCACTGTTCTCAGTACATGCGTCACCTGCTTCTTCTCTCGAAGGTGGAAGGGAGGAGACATCTGTATTCCGTACCCCACACTTCTTTCCCACCACTCTGAGATGTGGTATGTAAATTGAAGCTGCAAAAGTGAGTGTAAAGGGGAATTTTTGAAGTTCAGATACACCTGAGTCAGATCCGTCTTGCCACAGCTGTGTGATGTTTTATAACTTGCTGTACCTCTCTGAACCGCACCTTCCTGTCTGTAATGCGAAGAGTGATGGGACTTGTGCCATCAGATGTTTGGCTGTATTAACTACTGTGATGTAAGGAGACAGTATTCGGGCTCTGAGATCAGACAGAGCTGGGCTCAATTTCATGTATCTTTCTTCCTGATGAGATTAGCACGTCCGCAGTGCACAGGGAAGGCTAAGTGGACAGGACTAGGATGCAGCGCCTGGCTCACGGCAGATGGGTAGTCATGCTTCGTCATGTTCTAGTCTTTGATCCTGGGTCTGACTCCCGGGGCTTCCCCGGCTGGTCTCAGTAGGGGCCAGATTTGCTGTTTCCTTCAGCAGTGTCGGAGCCAACGAGCCGCCCCACTCAGAGCCCTCTCTGTCCCGGTTCCTGCCGTGTCCAGAAGGTCGCAGCTGCTGTGCCACTTCAGGCTGGCAAGGCAGACACTCAGAAGTACAAGCTGAGACCCGGATGAGTGTCTCCTGTCTCCAAACACAAGGAGGGATTTGTACTAATTACTTCCCTCCTCTTCAGCTGTCCGCACATCATACAGATCTACCACCTCGACCGTGTGACCTGGGCCTAACCGCCACCTCGGTGCGGTCTTTTAGGGGTGAGTACGGCCCACCGCTCACTCCACCTTTCCCTGGTCCCCGTTCCTCAGCTGTGAGGAGGAGCAGCGGTGTGCGTCTGGCTGGTCTCTCTTCCTGGAAGGCTAGTTCCTCCCGTCCTCATTTGAGGGGTTTCTTCCTGTCTTCCAAACCTACTCGGGGCTCGTATTTGTTCAGAAAGCCTCCCACCTCCTCTTCCCTTTAGGCCCCTGGTGAGCCGGCGGCGCTCCTTAGAGCTTGTCGCTCTTGTACATCGTAAGTCACCATCGGATGAAGCTGTCACACGGCTGGTCCTGGACATGCTTGCTCCTATCGCAAGTCACCGGTTTCCTAAGGGCATTGTCTTGTCATCTCAGCCCATCAACGCGCCTGTCGTCTCTCCGCCTATCTTCCCTCCTTCCACTCCCACTCGTTCATCCATTCGGCTACCCATCTTTCCTTCCAGCCATCCATTCATCTGTCCACTTCTTCAGTGACCTGTATATCCATCTAGTCATCGTCTTCCTCATGTGTCCGTTCATTAATTTACTGATTTATTCCCTCGCTTTCTGAGTCAGAAAGGGTTTCCTGGCCTTTGCCCTCAGTAAGGATTAATTTTCTTCCAAGGCTTTGGAATGCACATATTTCAGCAGCACCCTAGATGTTGCTGTACAGGCATTTTGTTTTTGCGTTAAATTTTAACATATGGGTCAGTAGTTTTTTGAGATCTTCCCTGATGTAGGTGGGTCCCATCAAGTTAATTGATGGCCTGAATAGTTTTTCAGAGTGAGGTCTCCCAAGAAATTCTGCCTGCAAACTGTCTCCAGACTCCAGATGCAACACTGATTCTCTTCTCTGGGTTTTCAGCCTGCAGATTTCGAACTTGCCAGCCCTTTCCCTTCTCCATATGTAATTACATAAAAATCAATCTCTGATCACCACCCCCCCAAGTAATCTTGTGTGTGGTTTCACTTTCCTTAGATTAGGGTACTTGTGGTCCATTGTGGTTAAGCAATATTAAATGGAACATTCCAGAAAGAAGCAATTCATACATTTTACCGAAAGCCATTCTGGGTCGTGGGAACAAATTGCATTCTGTTCTGGCTGATCCTTTGGTCCCACATATCTGTGCCCCAGATACCACACCTACTAGTCTCCGAACAGCCCTCATGTTATCAGACCAACCGGTGCTGTATCATATACAAGAGAGAGAGACAGACAAACAGACAGACACAGAGACAGACACAGAGAGACAAAGACAAGAGAAACAGAGAGGGACCATATTCACTGAATGTTTATTACCATGTATTGCTATACTGGTTCTATTTTGTTATCAGCAACTTTCATTAATCTCTTCCTGAGTCTAATTTGGAAATCAGATTGTATCATAGTTGTGTATGCATAGGAACAAACAGCATAGATGAAGGATTCAGTGCTCTATGGGGTTTCAGGCATCTCTTGAGGTCTTAGAATGTCCCTGGGATGGGGGACTCCCAAGCGGGTATTTGTAGGTACAAATATATAGATGTCAATATGGGCCACTGTGTGTCCTCTTGGTGCTACTGTTCTGAAGAATCTGGACTAGTAAATTCTAAAACCAGAAGGGATTCCAGAAATCAGAAGTCATTTCTGCCTTCATGGAGCCATCACAATGTCTGGGAGAAAACAGGAAAATAACCCCCAAATTGTAATATATGTGTTAAAGATTGCAACAGAAGACATGCCGGGTTCTATGTACACTCAGAAAATGGCCTTAGCCATGGGAGACCCCCCCCCAAGTGTTTAATAGGTGAATTCATCCCTAACCTGACTAACTGGCCATTCAGCTTATCAGCAAATTAGATTTAGGGGAGTCTAAAGTGGAGCTATTTTGGGCAAGTTAAAGGTCTTCACTTGAAATCTGTAGAGAAGGAAGCGCCCTGCCCAGGGAGAGGCAGAGAGCCTGGCGACTGTGGGCCATATTCAGGGGCCCTAACATTTTGATATATCTGTGTAGGTGTTTTTTTGGGAGGACAGAGGAGAGAGAAGACTGGAGGTTTTTTTTTTTTAGCTCATGTCAAGACTTTAGACTTTACTCAGGACCAAAAGGAAAAAGATGGAAGATATTTAAATAGAAGGTGTCATGACAAGAATTACATTTTAGAGAGATGTCTGTCAGGGAGAACGGGTCATCGGGTACATCCCTTATGTCTTGCTAGGGAACAAATTACTTCCAACGTAGGTTAAAACAACAAACATTTACAATCTCCATTGTTATCTGTGAGGAATTCAAGGGCAGCAAAGTGGGTGATGCTGGCTCACGGTGTCTTGTGCAGTTACAATCACGATGCCAGCTGGGGTTGCTGTACCTACCAGTCTGGCTGGGGCTGGACTCTTCCTCCAAAATGGCGGACGCCGGCCGTTGGCAGGAAGTCTCGGCTACCTACCCAGAAGGTGCCGGAGCGTCCTCACAGCACGGCGGCTGCTTCTCCCAGTGAGAGAGCGACGCGGTGGGGGAGGGGAGTGATAAGAAAGGAGAGAGGATAGAAAGAGGAGCAGTGGGAGGAAGACGGAGAAGAAAAAAATGGAAAGAAAGGGAAGTATGGAGGAGAAAGATTAGGCTCCGTCTTTCTTGGGAGAATTGCTAAAGAATTTCTGGACGTATTTTAACACCACTGTGGTGGAAAAGCAGTTCCAACTCTCCAGGGAGAGAGCGTTTATAGAAAAGAAGGTTCAGAGTTTGAAGCTTGGGGGGGGGTGTTAATTAAGGGAAAACGTAGTTAGAAGGAGGAGACCAGAGTCATCCTCCAATTTGTGGCTCAGGCAGCCAAACTGAGGGCAAATCGGGGTGTGTGGGTGTTGGGGTGTCTTTTGGTCCTCTGGGCAGAGTTGTTTGGTATGTGAACTCCCGGCTCAGGTGGACTGTTGGAAACCGAACCTTTGGAACAGGGAGACTGTGACCGAAGCTTGGCTCGGGTTCTCTAGAGAGAGTCTGGGGTAGTGCCGAGAGGGGAGGATGTGGGAGATCCCCAGGGAGCACCGAGAAGAGCCTGCATAGAAAGGGGAAATGCAAAGAAAGGACCGTAAGACAAGAAAGGAACGTTGCTTCAGGCCTAGCAGAAGACCATCGTGGGCAGGCCCCGCCAGGGGTACAAAGTGACCAAAAAGGCCGAGTCCCAGCCGGAGCTTCCTTGTTCCAGACCAGCAGAGCTGCGCTGGCATCTCCCTGCCCATCCTTGTGGTTTGGCTTCGTCGTCGTCGTCCAGAGACGGCACTAAAATCCTATCTCAACGCAGTCTGAGCTGGGCGACCCGGACGGCCCAACAGCTCCTGGCGCACAGGAACTGGCACACAGTAGATGCTAATATGAGGGTGGCATCCCCTTGCGCCCTCGCCGTGTGCACAACAAAAATGCTTCCGTGCCCTCAGGGAGTTGGGCACAGCAGTTTTATTCTCTCATGGGAGAGGAATTGAGGGTGGGTTGCGCCACCCTCCCTGGGCTGGTCTTGGCTGTGGAGCACTGGCTCGCCCGGGGACTACAGGGACCCTAAGTCGCAGCTGAGGAGAGGGCTGGATGTCAAGCTGTCAGCCCGGCCTCTGATCCCACGGTGGATTTCCAGCAAACGGGGTGTGTGTGTATATAATTACGAGAGAATTCGATCCTGACATTAAAACAAACTGTCTCCATCCCCCGTCATCTCGGAAGGATGGCAGGTTCGGAGGGCGCTGGGGGTTGGGGGAGCCGCGTGTCAGCTGTGATTAGGAAAGGCGTACAACTCGGCACACTGGGGAACACGCACAGCAGAAAAATGGAGGAGGAATTTAATAGCACAGATTATGTTTTTAATTACTTTAGCAAACGAACTGTTCTCGCGCTTGAGTGCAGTTACCGGAGAAGCCGCCCCCGGTGTTCCCGGGCTGCCTGAGTCACCACCAGGAAGTGGGCTGGTCACGGGGCCAGAGTGCTGCCCAAGCGGCGCTGTAGGGCTGGTGAGCTGCGTCTGCTCTGTTCCATCCATCCATGGGACAGCCAGAGTACGACAAGTGGCAGCTCCAAGGGCCCAGACGCCGAGCGGGCCTAGCCGGATGTGAAGGCTGGCATCCCCAATCATTAGCTGTGTGATCTTGGGCAAGACGGCTCCTGTGGGTCGAATTGTGTCTACCCTATATTCATAGGTAGAAACCTGAACCCCCATACCTCAGAATGTGACTTCTTTTTTTGGAAACAAGTGTGTCACAGATGTCATCAGTTAGGATGAGGCCCTATTGGGCAGAGTAGGTCCCTAGTCTAACCAGACTGGTGTCCTTATTAGGGGAAATTTGGCACAGACAGGGAGGATGTGCTGTGAAATTGAAGGCAGAAACTGGGACGAGGCTTCTATTAGCCAAGGACAGCAATGATCGAAGCAGAGCACGAGGCTAAAAGGAGCCTGAGCAGGTCTGTTCTGAGCACCCTCGGAGGAAACACGGCTCTGGCCTACACTTGATTTCAGAGTCCAGGCTCTGGAACGGTGAGACAAAACCCGTTTGCTGTCCTGAGCCACTCAGTTTATAGTACTTCGTCAGGACAACCACAGGACACTAATACAAAAATCGATCTCTATATTTCTATTTTCTCATCTCTAAAGCTAACATTGGAGCCAAGCATGGTGGTATACACTTTGAATCCCAGTACTCTGGGGGCTCTCAGGGTGGCCGGGGTGGGTTCCTGATAGCACAACAGAGTTTTCAAAAGGGAACAAGACACAGAGAGAGGCTGGGGATCGGGCAGAGGAGAATACGCTCCTGGAAGAAACGGTGCCCGGCTTTCACACACATTCGTTCTTGGAAAATACAACCTGCTAGGTTCTGTCATGGCTCTTAGGTAAAAATATCTCATAGAAGGTCACTAGAAAAGGCAGTGGCTGGATAGCAGTAGACAAAACCCTGCCCGCTTCCGCCACAGAACAACTGCTCCCAAGACCACGGCCCCCACAGTCTGTGCCCACTGAGGCCCAAAGGAGCTGATGAAAACCGAACCCAGAGTCTGCTGCCTCCCGAAGTCGCCGCAGAGGCGGAGCTGTGGGTCCCACCCTCTGGCTGCTCTCGGCCCACGGGAGCAAGGACCCAGCAGCCCTATCGTTCGGGAGGAGAAGCTCGGCCCCAGAGCGACCCCTGATCTGCCCGACCTGAGCGCGCGACCGGAAGAGCGTCGAGCACTCAGCCACATCTTCGTCGGCATAGCGCAGCTGACGCACTGGAAAGCAGGACACTCGGGCTGGTGTGAGCGACTGCCACTGGGGGCCGGAGGTGGACGGGGGAACGTTCTGGAACATCACCCAGAATCACACGAATCAGGTTTCCTTCGGGGAATTATAGTGTTATTTTCATCACTCATTTAAAAAAAAAATCAATTACGGGCCTCCTGCTTTCCAGGTCCTGGAAATAGTACAGGGAGAAAGCAATGGGGGGGTCACCATTAGGCAATTATAATCCGGCACACTGAGTGCTGTCGTGGAGAAGCCAAGGCTGTTGTGGCATCTAGAGATGCCACTGACTCAGGCTGGGGATCTGGGAGGGGTGCCCAGAGAAGGAGTCAGAGCAAAGAGGAGGCGGGACTGGGAAGAAAGGATAGGGGGACATCCCAAGTTCAAGGCCCAAAGGCCCTGTTGCGGGGACAGCACCCCAGAGCCATAGCCCTTCCATGGGCTCAGGTCCCATGGCTGCAAATGTGCCCACTGGAAACAGGACTCTGCCAGCTGGCAGCCCCTTCCACTTCCTGGGGGGCAGTGACTTCTGTACTCAGCCTAAAGGGCAGAGTCTCTCTGGGCACCCCCCACACTGGGCTGGGGACGGTGGGGGTCAGGATGGGAAGGGAAGGAAAATGTTGGTGGGTTTGGAAAGGATCTGAGCTTTGTACAATGTAACCCGGAGGAGCTGGAGAGGGGAGAAGGAGGAAGTGACGGTGGAGATGCCCAGCAGCGCTCAGAGCTGGGAGAGACCCGGCTGAGTGTGCACGTGTGCTCAAGCCACACGGGTGGGGTGATCACTTGATGGAATTCAGGTGCTTGTTCAGGCAGACACACACACACACACACACACACGCATGAACGCACGCACGCATACACACGTGCATGCGCGTGTGTGCACTCTTTCCCACCAGTCACTTCGAACGCCCACGACGGCCTTGGGGTCGGCACTCTGCTCTTTCGTAGCCAGGGGGATGACCCCAGATCTCAGCCCAGAGAGACCGCGGGGAACGTCTCAAGCCAAAGAAAACAACACAAAAACCAGCACAATACTGTCCTTGTGGCAAAGACCAGGGAACGCTTACGAGGGAGAGACTTGCCCGGGTGGGGGTGAAGGGGGTGCTCTTCCCAGCCTGCACCTCTGGCTCCTCTGCAGAGTCCAAAGTGTGTTGGCTGGAGAGGACCTCGCCTCACCCCCGCCCAAAAGTGTGCTCAGAGAGATCCTGTTGCCTGAGCGATCTGGGGCCTGCCGGATCCGGGCGCCGGTCGGCTCTCGTGGCCCTACAGTTGTGTATTTGGAGTTCTCTGTCAGAGAGAATTTACACGGCGTATGCGCTCGTGGGGGTTCTGTTCCAGACACCCAGGCGACACCTGGAAAGGAGCATCGCAGAGCAGCATCCTAGATCCGTGGCCACACGTAGGGGGAGCAGGCAGGTCGGCGGACAGGTAAGCCTGGACAACCTCTCGACCCTCCTCTTCGTGAGTCTAGAAAGTCTACTCCATTGTGAGAGCAATGCCAGACCCATTTTACAGATGGGGACACCAAGGCACAAAAGGTGAAATCACTTAAGCATGGTTACACATAATTACTAAGCGAAAGAGCCCAGGTACCAGAGTCTGAATCTGTACCCCATTCACTTAGCCAATGCCCTAATCAACACAGGTGGATAAAGTTAACCCAAATTGGAATGGACTCTTCTGACAGTGCTCTAGGACAGGGGAAAAAAACATCACCATGCTATCAGAATGGACAGGGCCGCCTGCAGGTAATGCAAAAGTCTAGCTTTCAGGGAAGGAAACAAAGGTGCTGGGGTAAACAAAGATGAACTGGAGGGTTTTGAGGGGCTTGAGAATGGGGTACAAAACCAGAAAACTCAGTTCTGGAGTACGGTCCTTGGGTGCCATTTTGAAGTATTGTGTGACTTTATCACATGTTCATCAAAGAGCCGGAGAGTCCACAGGAGACAGCGGCGGCTCAGGCTGGTTTGCTGACGGGAGCCCACGTTGCTCCTTGGTTGAAAAGGCTGGAGAATCAGCCTGCTGTGTTCAAATCCCAAAGCTGTGTCTCCTAGTTGTGTGTCGCTGGGTAAATTCTCTCCCTTCCCCAAGCTCTTCTCCTCATCTGTGAGATGCAGATAATGGTCACGAAAATCTGGAATTACAAGTTATGGGGAGAAGCAAATTAATCTCCTCTGTCCCCCTTTGACGTATCTGAAATGGGCGCTCGATTGTTACTGCGCGTGAAGACCCGTGGCCCAGCGGCGCGGGGTAAATCTGAACTGAGACTCACTCTCACCGTGCTGCTGTTGAAGGGCCTGCACGGCGGCCTGGGCCAGTGGGCAGGCAGAGGGTGGGCATTTGGGGGCTACAGCAAAAGCCCGGGCCAGCGGTGATGAATCCTGGCTGACACTCAAAACTGTGGCCACAAAACGTGGCGGAAGATACGAGGAAGAGCGGGTGAGCACCGTTGACATAAGGGATTAGATAAACTCATAGTATGGGAGGGTTCGGTGAACAGTACACGTGTGATTATGATTATAATTAGGACTGTTTTAATGAGCTTTATCTGGTGGCACCTGTCAGCCGCAAGTCTCCCGAGAGAAGGGTCCATTTAAGTCTCCCAGATCAAATATTTAACAAACACGGCGTTGAATAAACCCGAACCCTGATTGTTTAGCGTGTAGTCCGTACTTTCAGTTGCCAGATGGAACTCCGGAGATTTGCCACCTTGGCAGACGTGGGTCTCTGCCTGAGACTGTTTACCTGTCACGGGGACTGAACACACACTGATCTGACCGAGGATGTAGTGTACTCGGAGCCCAGGGCCCTGGGTTCGAATTCCTTGGGCTAATATTCAGCTTCTCTCTGTGTCTCAACGGTCAGATGAGCAGCTCGTGTGATGGCAGGACGCAGCTGCATGGAGGCCTGGCGGCGCCATCATCACACTACCACCATCCGATCATCGTGCCGCCATCGTCCTCCCCGTCACTCTCACTGGCGTCACTGGGTCATCGTCAAATCCACAGGCCGTGGAAGCACGGCTGCCGTCGGTCACTCTGAGGCTGGACTGACTGAGCAACAGTCACGTTTTCAAGCACTGTGCATGGGAGATGGGAGCTCGGAGAGGGGACACCACTTGTGCAAGGTCTGAGCCTGTTTATGTGCCTGTGACCCCAACTACGAGGTGAGACTGATTTCATATCCAAGTCTAGGGTTGGAGGCACCCAAGATACATACTAAATGACCATTTTGGGGTAAAAGAATGAACAGATGAAGTAATGAATGAATGGAGTGAAAGAATGAATAATTCTTTTTTCTTTTTTTTTCCCTCTTTTGTTTGAGGCAGGATCTTGCTTTGTAGTTCAGGCTGGCCCTGAGCTCACTATGTAGCCCAGGCAAGCCTCGAACTCAGCAATCCTCCTGCCTCTGCCTCCGAAGTGCTGGGATGACAGGTGTGAGCCACCACACCTGGCACTGTGGTATGAGATTACCAGGGATTGAACTCGGGACCTTGTGCTTTTGAGGCAGATGCCGAACCACCGAGCTGAACTCCAGGCCCAAGAATGAATAATTCTACAGATAGGGCCTAAGGGCTCCTGACGTCCCTAAGAACCTTCCAGAAAGCTCTGGATGTCCTCTTCTCTCTCACTATGTACCTGTGTAAAGCCAGATTTTCCTCACACACTTTACTCAACCAATGTAACAGACTGAATGCAGGAGGCAGGAAAATCAAAGCCTTTTCTCGGGTCTGAGAGAACAGCAGAAACGAAAGCAATCCCTTCTCAGCCTATTTTTACTTTGATTATTCCCCACATTATGTTACTTGGTTCATTTGTAATGGTTTTATTATTGTTATTTGTAAATTAAAATACGCATTGCAAAAGCATGCTTCTCGTTGTAGTTTCTAATGTGGTGCTTTGTATTGAGAGAGGCCACATAACAAGCTCTCCGGGGTCTTCCGACCTTTACCAGTGCAAGCAGTCCTGAGACAGCAAATAGGAGGGCGAGTCCGGGCCCGGGGGGTTCGGGGACAAGGGAGCACGTGCGGCAGGGGACACTGGCGTCAGCTCCAGGCTGAGGCTGCTGTAGGGTTCCTGCGCTGGGCCCTATGATAGGGGAAACTGCGTGGGGTTTCCGTGACCCCGACGACGCCCTAAAGGGCCAGGAGGGAGCCTGACACGCCCCATGGGCAGCTCTGAACCACCGCAGGCTGCTCCCCACCCCAGAAGCCACAGGCTGAACCTCCCAGGCCCGGGCCACTTTCTGTGCCATTACTCCTCCTGCGTCAGGACCCAGTGCTTGGCTCAGGGCCACACGCCTGTCTGCTCTGGGAATTGCTTTATTGTGTCTTTACTTTGGCCCCGAAGAGCACTATGCTGCTAATTAAGGCAGCTTTTATTCCGAAGCTCTCTGGAGAGAGGGAACACGGAGTTATTATGCCACAGATTGAAGCTGACCCTCATCCTAATGGTGTCCTTTCGGGAACAGAAGCAGGAACAAAGACACACAAAGTGGGGTACATAGGGGCAGGGCGTAGCGTCCAGACATCTTCCTGTGTGGGTAAGAAGACAAGCATCAGCATCAGGCCCTACACGCTCCACACGCAGGCTCTGTTGACCTTGAGCAAATCTCTGAGCTTCTCAGTGTTTACACCTGTGCAATGGGTACAAGTCTCACACTGACCCCTGGAGGCCTGTGATGAGAACAGAGGGGGAGTCCAGCCCCAGAGGGCTGAGCAAACTCTTGTTTACATCTGAGATATCATTTTCCTGCTTTTCACCTTGAGGCAAGTTGTTACTTCTTATTCAACAGGGAATCAGAGGAACAAAGACATGAGACACAGGACTCCTGTGATCATTTTGCCTTATTTGCTGTCTCTGAAAGGGGGGAGGCGACTTATAGATAGACACTCCCTCTCGAGCAGCAGGCCTGCTGCAAACAGCTTTAAAATGATCCAAAGGTATTTCAAATCATTACTTTTTTCCTATGAAAGGTATCATTGGTAAGGACCAGGGTTTTTTGGGGAAAAAAAGAAACCTATTTTGATTTGTACTGAATAAAAGGGATTATTATGAGAACCAGGTGCCGGCTGAGTTGGGAGGGGGAGGGGAGCCGGTGAGACGAGGCTGGGCGGGACGGTGGGATGAACAGGTCCAGAGTTGAGCCGCTGAATTAAGGAATCAGGAAAATGGCCCCATTATGGTATCAAATCGAGGGAACAAAGAGACATGAAACTTACCTTGAAAATGAGCGAGGATAGGGAAATCCAACACTTTCTCCACCAAGGGCCGCCATCCGCCGGAGGGAAAGAAAGAGCCACCTCCGCCCTGGACGTCACCCGGCGAGGCAGGGAGACACCGTCAGACGGCAGGAGGGGAAGAGAAAGACAGACAGACGGGGAGGGAGAGGCAGAGAGAAAGGCAAAGAGAGGCGGGGACAGGTGTGGACTCTCTGATGCCCCAGATCCAGGCATAACAGAGGGGTCAGTGGTCTCTGAGCCCCATCTGACCCAAGGCCCACCCACCACAGCCTTCCAGAAACCACCCAGCACCCCAGCGCCGCAATCCACGCGGAGGCGGCGCCGCCTCCTGGGTGGCTCGTCCTTCCGGGCTGGCCCGTCTGCCTGAGGCCTGAGCCCTGAACGGATCCTATCTGCCCCCTCTGGAGGGTCACGGTGGACAGGCTGAGTCCAGACCTGCCCTGCTGGGACTTGCTGTGTGACTTTTGGCCACGTGTCCAACCACTCTGAATCTGAGTTTTCTCACCGGCTAAAATTCTCATCCTTCCTGCCTCCCAGGGCTGACGTGAGACCTAAATGAGACCATGGACCGAGAAGCCTTTGACAAATTACAAGAAAAAAATATGCAACAACCACTGTACTTGGAAGCGAGAAATCCCTATTACTATTTGTGCGTATCGGGGTCCCCCTCACTGATACCCTGGCCGACTCTCTGACTTTCTCCTCCTTCCCCCGGGAGTCAATCTGTCCTAGATGAGGGATCGCTGTGTTCTCAGCCCAGGGGAGGAGACTATTCTGAGAATTGATCTCTTACTTCCATTGTGGAGAAAAAGCCCTTCCAATGGGCCATGAAACTCCACAGGAGAAAAATGGTAATGAAGACATAATAGCGATGATGATACTAAAACAGGAAAAACAAAGCCATTCGGATCAACTAGCATAATGGATGGCAGATGGCAGCGCCCTGAGTTTGTCTCGCCCCTTCCATCGAGGCCGCCTCTGTGTCTTCCCCGCGGAGTCTGTTGCTCTGTTTTGGTTGTACAGGGCTGGGAGGTACAGGTCAGGGTCGTGTGGTGCTGGGTCGGCGCTCACCACCGCACCGCACCCCCGGCCCTGGCGCGCCAGGCACGGAGAGGGCTCATCCTGCTCCCTTCAGGTTCACCACGCCCCGGTGTCCCTCAGAAAGCAGCGCAGAGAAGTCGCCAGCTGCAGGGAACGCCACCAACAGAAATCCCTGCTGAGAGCCTGGTGCGCTTTTTCCCAGCCTGGGCTGCAGCTGGGTGGTTACTTCCTATGCCAAGGGGTTGGCGGCAGGTGGGCTCCACTGGGCGTCTGCTTTCCCTGGCCTGGGATGTGTCACACACGGAAATGGAATCGCTTCCGGAGCGAGAATCTCCTTGAAGAAATGGCTGAGTCACAAATAGCTAGCGCCCAGGAGTCCCGGCAGGCAGGCCTGCGGGCCAAGCACAGGGCCTTGCTTCAGGGCTCCCCTCCTTGTCTGTGGTACTGAGTATGAACCCAGGGCCTTCGCAGTGAGCTGCATCCTCAGCCCTTTGGTTAAGTTTGCTCACTAAATCACTAACTTGCCCAGGATGGTCTCGAATTTGCCATACTCCTTCTGGCCTCGGCCTTTCACAGTGCTGAGATTGCCGTGCCCCGCTTGGTTGTTCTTTTGCATTGCATGGGACTCAATAAAAAATAAGTGTGTTGGGGGCTCAGTGACTGAGACCTGTAAGCCTCCCATCATTTGCCTGGGGAAACATTGCTTACGGGTTGGGGTTGGGTTTAAACTAGACCCCAGGACTTTGTACTTCGTGACCTTAGAGCAAGGACATGAAAATATCGTAGGAGAGATGATACTCTACCTACCCATGATGCCATGCAATTTCTTACCCAGAAAGCAATTCCCAAATAATAACAAATATTTTGCCTTCCCCTCTATCTAAAGATACTCAACTGGAGTCCTGTCATTTCAGACCTGTCTCTAAGCTTTTTTGTCTCAGAAACCAGAGATGGCCTTGACAACCTGGTAACAAATTACCACCACTCTGGGCAGTAGAGACAACTGTGACAGACATCTAGATAGGAGATACCCGTGTCTTAGTTTCCTATCATTGGGAAACAAAACCTGACTCCTTCAGTTTAAAAGACGGAAGGTTTAATTTACCTCAGACTATCGGAGAGTCAGTTCACGGCTCTCAGGCAAAGGCAACATGGCGGAAGGGTGTAGCAGAGAAAAGCTGCTTAGCTCATGGTGCCCCGGAAGCAAAGCAGGGGAACACGCCAGAGAAGAAAGACTGAAGCCAAGTCTCCTCAACCCACCCACATGCTCCCGGGAGCAGACTCTAATGCTGTGCTAGGTCCTTTTAAACCCGAAGAAGTTGATATGTCAGGAATAAAAGCCATATGGGGAAAAATATGCCACATGGTGAAAAATCCAGTCTATAATTATCCTAATTAAATATATTTTTTAAAAGATTTGCAAAGGCAAATCAGCTCACAGACTACTTGTAACTTGGGGCCTAGCTCAACTTCTGTAGAGTAGACAAAGGAATGTCATTTACCAATGGCCGCGGCATTGATCTGGTTGAAGCCACTGAGGTTCAAGAGACATCTTTCTCCATGACCAGACCAGTGATTTTTCTGTCTGAGATCTAACTGATCTATACTACTGTGTTAATGATTGGTCAGCTCTTTCTATTAGTCTTCGAAAGGTAAGAGTCATGGGAGAAGCCTGTGTTCTGCGACAGTGTGCTGGAAGACCTGTTGGGAGAGAGACGCCCCTTGCGCCATGTCATACATGCAAGTCTCCTGCATAATTTGTTTCCCAAGGAGGGAGGAGTGTCCTCATTGTTCATAGGAAGTGGCCTTGCCCATCATAGAAACAGGCTCTGCCCTGTTTGCAGATGTGGGAGGCTTCCTGGTGCCAGCAGCCAACCCCTCCCACCAAATCTCAGCCCTTTTCCCAGCACAGGAGCCAACCTGGAAATGGATACAAACTCAATGTCATCTCGCTTTATTTTCTGCTGCTTTCTGCAAGGGGGGGGGCACTGCACACACGACTTGAATTCTTTGACATTTGTGAACACACGCCTGCTTCTTATTTTGTTCATTGTGGAGGAAAATGCAAAAGCCCACGTGATGGGAGAAGAAGAGGCAAGACTCGGAAGTTTTTCCTCGGCTCTGGCTGGGAGATATTTGTGTCCCGAGGCCCAGTGTTCATAGGCAGAGCGCTTGACCACAAGCATTGGCTTGTGCAACACACAGGCTCGGGGTGACTCTGCTTTCCTACATGCATAAAAGGGGAGAATAATGATGTCAGAAGAACGTAAGAATTGATACAGGAATAAAGCCAACAAATACGGCTCAAGGGCCCAGCGTAGAGCTGGCCCAGAGTAAGTGCTCGGTAATGAGAGACATGTTTATGAATCCGATTCCAGGGAAGCAGCTCCAGCGACAAAGCCTGGCCCGAGGGCCCCACACTATGTGGGACGCAAGTGTACCGGAGCACGCTGGCTGGCTGCTTTTGTACTGCAGGCTTGGAGCTGACTCTTTGCTGCTGACACAGTACAGATCGCAAAGCCCAAAGCTATGTGGCTAAAGTTTAGTAACTCAGTGGAATCGGACAGAGCTGGTTCACGTCCTGGCAGTTGCAGAGTAGGGTGCTTTGTTTCTCTGAGCCTCAGTTTTCTCATCTCTAAAATGGGAATAATGATTGGTTTGGGAGAAGGTTTCTGGAGATTGAACTCAGGGCCTTTGCTATGTCCTAACACCCCACCAATCCCTTTGATAAAATGTTTTTATTTTGAGACAGGCTCTCACAAATTCATGAAACAGCTCACGCTGGGCTTGAACTTGCAGTCTTGCTGCCTCAGCTTCCCGGAGCGCAGAGATTCTCAGAGTGCTGGTGTGACCCTGGCCCTCCCCTGTTCAGGGAGGAGGGATTGATGATGTTGTCATGATCGGGGAGGTGGCATTTGTGATATTGTCGGAGACTCAGATATGGCAAGCTCCCTCACGGCGTGGACGAAAGAGGTTTCCTGCAGAGGTCACAGGTGAGAGCGTACAGCTCACGACAGCATGGCTGGGACGCTTGCTTACTGGGTCGCTGCACACAGTAGGTCTACACACATGCATTGGGCTGGATACAGGAGCATAACAGTGATGCTGGTCAAAGGCTATATATAAGGTTGCTTCAAAAACACGAAAGGCATTTGAATGAGAACATGTTGAACATGCAGATTAAATCTCCGAAGGGGGCATCGGGAAAAACAGTGGCATTTGTCAGAGGACATGGGTCATGTTTATTGCTCCAGCCACATCACAGACTGGCCCATTCAATCCTCACAACAGTCTACAATTACCTCCATTTAACAGAGAGGCAAGCGACTCGCAGAGAGGTGCAGACGCTCGCCCAAGGTCACACAGCGGGAAGGTTGGTAGACACCCACAGTCTGGCTGGAGAGGCCTTGATTTTCACTGCTGCATTAGATCGATTCTTTCAAGTCAGGGCTAAGGAAATCAGGGCTACAAAGAAACAAAGAATGACCAAATAAAACACTAGCACCCACCAAAAAAAAAAAAATCTTAAGGGAGCTGCTGAAAAGCCACAAGGTCCCTGCTTACCTCTGGGAAGAACATCTCAGAACACTGAGGAAGGCTCCTCTACATCTTGCCCTCAGTTTCCCCATCTGCAGGATGGGGAGGAGACATCTGATTATGCGCTTTCTTACGTGAGGGCCACAGCTTCTGCACAGCCCCGCAGCAGCCCGCTGCAGAGCCGTGATGAGCCTGGGCTGTGGTGAGAGTCGGGGCCAGGGGCTGAAATGTGCAGCTCTTCTCCAGCGAGGCCTTCCCTCCCCAGGCTCCTAACACGCAGAGCAACAGAGAAACCGGAGAGGTTAGAACTCAGCTCTGAAGGATGCTGGGAGGCTGAGGGGCCGTGAGGCCGGCCAGTCAGAGGCAAGCTCGGAGGAGACGCCAAGCCAGAGAAACCCCGTCCTGTTGGCCGTGGTGTCATGGCTCCGTGGAGGAGCAACAGGGAACATCCGGTGCCCACTGGGACGGTCACCCTGGAAAGGGAGCAGGACGAAGTCCAGAGAGACCTGGCTGGGGATTCTCCTCGCCTCCTGAATTGTTTGGGTGCTTCCAGGAAGGCCCCCACGTCCTCGGTCTTTATGTGAACACTCCAAAGGAGGCAGATTGACATTTTATTGGGCACACTGGACAAGTATTAGGGAGCTACGTGACTCATTATTCAGCAGATACTAGGTTCTGCCGATGACCCATCAGGAGATATCAGATTAGTTTCTGTCACTGATCTAACATCAATCAACCAATCTATGATCCAGCTGTTATGTGTTAAATTCTACCCTTCTATCACCTGTTCATAAATATATTAGATACGTATTACATTCTCTCCATTATCCACCAATCACATATAAATAGAGATATAAGTATGTATTGATATATATTGGATTCTGTCACCTAGCTACCTATCATCTGGCGAAAGCACCTAATATGTGTGTACAAAAAAATGAAGGATAATCATACACATATATGGACACCTATTTCTCTTCCTCCTTCCCTTCCCTCCTTCCTTCCCTGAACAATTCTTGGAAGCCTATCTGTACCACAATTCACCATTATAAAGCTTGAGGAGGTCCAGAGCGAGAGGGAGGTGAGCCACCCAGGCGTGGAGCACTGAAGCCGGAGTCCAGCACACGCGGCCCAGGGACGTCACTGAAGGCCAGAGCTCCCAGCATGACGCTGGCCAGGTTACGTCCTCCGGGGAGCCCTCCGTGGCCCTTTCCCTCAGAGTTAACCACGGAGCCCGTTGTAAATGTTTTGTTTTTTGATTGACACCTGATAACTGTACATGTTAATGAGCTGCAGTGTGATGTTTTGGTGCATGTATGTATGTATAAAGTCACGGCTAAGGCAGAACAACTCGCCTCTCCTCATCTTGCACTTTTATTATTTCTTTGTGGAGAGCTCATTCAAAGTCCTCTTTGCTAGTTATTTTGAGTATATAAACCATTATTGTTAACTCCACTCATCCTACCATTCCATAGAAAACCAGAATTTACTCCTCCTGCCTGACCATAGCATTGTTCTTATTGATCAGCCTCTCCTTTGCTCCCTTCCCACTACCTTTCCCAGCCTTAGCTTTTCTAGATTTCACACAGAGGGAAATTGCATGGGGTTTGTCTCTTTGTGCCTGATTATTTCATTTAACAATATATCCTAGTCCATCCATGTTGCTGTAGATAAAAACATCTGGTCTTTTTATGGTTGCATAGTATTCCATTATATGTACGTACCACATTCTCTTTACCCATTTGTGTGTTGACAGCTATCTTGGTTGATTCCACATCCTGGCTCCTGTGAACAGTGCCTCAATAAACCCAGGTATTCTGATGTCTCTTGACACCTTGACTTCATTTCCTTCATGCAGTAGGATTGCTGAATTTTACAGTAATTCTATTTTTAGGATTTTTTTTTTTTGAGGAACCTTCATACTCCCCACAACGACTTCACAGGTCAGAGAGGCAGCAAAGATGAGCCCAGGACATGAGATCCAGCTCGACAGGGAGTGGTGGGGACTGGGGCAGAGTGAAGATTGGAGCTGGTCTGGAACTGCAAAGGTGGAGGTCCACAAGTTCAATTCTCATGGGCTCCTTGGGATATGCTGGGGGCTGAACTAGACTCACAGGATGCTGGCTAGACAGCCCACCACGGAACAGTCTCGGCCACAGTGTGTCTGTGTGTCTCGTGGCCACAGGGGGGTGTGGCTTCCTCATCATGGAGCCCAGAGCTCCTACAGGGCTGGGACATCAAAGGACCTAAGAGCTTATTGAACAAAGTCAGTCTCTCTCTTCCTCTCTCTCTCTTCCCCCAGCAGCTGAAAAAATAAATATATAATAGCTTTTAATTAAAAAGACACAGGATGAAATATACATGAGAATCCAATTCTTTGACAGGAGGCTGTGTGTTAAAGAGAAAAATTTCAAATTATATCTGCCAGGGTAGCTCCCAAAAGACTTAGAAGAGTTTTCTGGGCGTGCAGGCTCAGCTGGCGAAATTCCTCGTACAGTTCTGTATTGTGACGCACGTCGCTGTAACTGGATAGTTTTCCAAGAGTCAAAAGGCTGCTGATTAGAACAGACTCCTGCCTTTGTCAGCTCTAGTGAGCTGCTGCTGGGGCATCCAGACTCTTCTTGACTGATCCCGGCACTATCTTTGGACAGGGTCTCCCTAGAACTGCCCTCCCCTCCCAGTAACAAGAAAATAGCACTAATTCCACATTGCACTTGGAGAGATATGGTGGATCAGGCTGAAGTTTTAACCAGAGGCTTTCAAATCAGACAGATCTGAAGCTGAGCATGGTGGCACACTCCTCTTGTTTTAGCCCTTGGGAGGCTGAGGCAGGAAGATCTCTGTACTACATAATAAGACCTGGTCTCAAAAATAAAAGGGAAAGGACAATCCAAAAGGACAGTCTTCTAAAGGGGAAAAGGACAGTCAGAAAGATCTGAGATGCAACCCCAGTTTCGGCACATTTACCAAAGTGATTTTGAGTAGGGGTTGGACCTTTCTAAGTCTTCATTTCTTTTTCTCAAAAATGTAGAAAATACACCTCCCTCATTGTTTGTTGCTGGGGGCTGGAGCCAGTGTGAGTGGTAGCTTGGCGTAGATGCAGTCCGAACCAGTGACACCCGCTGCCATCTATGGAAATGTTCCAAACTTCTCTTTAGCAACCGGATCCCTTTTCCAACTGAACCACACCTGGGACCCCGGTGTGGAAACCAGAGGAAGTGAGAGTTGCCTGGGTTGAGCGGCGGTGGTGACTGGGCTCTGAAGGTCCCTCTCTGAGACATGCAGACGGAGCTCCTGCTGGCGTGGGACTTGCCGCAGGACACACAGTGGATCCTCAGAGGAACAGAGATGTGGACTAGGACGTTGTGCTCCTCAGCTAGAGGGACAAAGAGACTAAGTAGAGACTAAAGCAATGACTTTGAGAGCTCTCTAGCCTGTTTTGTATCCTAGATCCCTTTCTGTGTTTGTGTATCCATGAGTCAGTCATCTACCCTCCACAAATCTTAGTTTGCTCCTCTGTAAAATGGGGATGATACCTAACTTGCAAAGCTGAAGTTAATGTACATGAAAGTACCAAGCAGGATACTTATAGCTGGCAATATACCAAGCACTAATAATAAAAGAAGCTATAATTGTGCCAGCAACATCTTGATCCTTTGTAGAAATTCACATTGCATCAAGGGCTTTATAGTCAGTTTATTCTCACAACCACCAGTGAGGCAGTAATTATTCCTCTTATTGTATAGTCAGGAAGAAGGAATATGAGGAGGAAGAGAAAGAAGAGGAAAGAAGAAGATGAGAAAGGAAAGAAGGAGAAGGGGGAAAGGAGGAGAAAGGTATGTAGTCTTTTGCCCAAGGTCATAGAGTGGTAGACATAGATCAAATTTATGTTCCAGCCAGGGCCTACCAACTTGACCCTCTACCTTATTGTCTTAAAGCCACATTTTTATAACTTTTTTTTTCTTTTTGAGACAGGGTCTCGCTTTGTAGTTCAGGCTGGCTCTGAGCTCACTATGTAGCCTAGGCAAGCTTCGAACTCAGCAATCCTCCTGTCTCTGCCTCCCGAGTGCTGGGATTATAGGCATGAGCCACCACGCCCGGCTTAAAGCCACATTTTTATCTATATGGATTGGTAGACTTTCTATAAAAACACTGGACCAAAATGACTAATACATGGTATAGGTACCTCCACTTCCATGAACATGACAGACATGACTAATTGATCCCCATAGCAGATCCTTACAGATCAAAAATGGCTGACCGGGCTGGAGATTTAGCTCAAGTGTACCAAGGTACTGCACCTACCTTGGAAGCACAAGGACTCCAGTTCAATCCAGTACCTCAAAGAAAAAAAAATTATTCTTTGCTGGGCATGGTGGCTCATGCCTGTAATCCCAGCACTAGGGAGGCAGAGACAGGAGGATTGCTGAGTTCGAGGGTTGCCTGGGCTACATAGTGAGCTCAGGTTGAGCCTGAACTACAAAGTAAGACCCTGTCTTAAAAAAAAAAAAAAACAAACGGCTGACCTTCAACAGAGGTACCACAGCTCTACTCCATCTCATACAGACATTGTTAATCAATCCCAATAGTCCTTCCCATTGAGCTGTCTTTGCACAGAAGTCCAGGGAGCCATTTAAACAGACTGTGGTTGGGCTCAGAAGAAGCAATTCTTTGCCCTCCCCCCAAACCCCTGACTGTGAGCTTGGGGACCCAGAACCCTACTCCTTGCTGAGGACACAGGGCTCTGAGTTGTTTGGGTCACTGGGACATCTTCCCTTGTCCTCTGGCTCTCTGCCAGAGAAAAGGAACAGCTATAACAGAAAAATCTATTTGTGCTTTAAAATAATCCTTTATCTGAGAGCTGAATCACTTAATTAGGCGTCCTTTCCAGTGAGATTTAACACTCCCACCTGTTTCAGTGGCTATTGTCCACACTTCCCCCTCAGCTGTCCTGAGCTTCCTGCCTTCTGCCTGTGTCCAGCAGCTTCCTGGCACCTGAATTAGCCACCGATGAGAGTGCTTGTCCCAGACGGGGCCCATGGAGGTCGGTGCCTTTCCAGGTCAGGAGGAACTCGGGGAGCTCTGGGTGAGGGAGAGCACCGCTCCCGCTCCCCGCCCCTGTACCTGGCCCTCACAGACACAGGGGCCTGGGGGAACAAGGAACGGCCCCTCCTCCTTCGCCACCTCCTCCTCCTTCCCTGACAGGAGTGGTCTTTTTGTTTTTCTTCCCTGGTTTGATGAGAAGGGACATAATAGGAATAGTGACACAGAGGAAATGTCATAGTCTCTTCAGGACCAAAATGTATTCAGCTCACCTCATGGTTATGGAAATGCTGCATGGCTGAAAGGTCTGTAGTGTGAGTCACACATGTTATCCCCGTGTCCCCTCAAGGTGTTTAGGTAGAGGTGTGTGTGTGTGTGTGTGTGTGTGTGTGTGTGTGTCTGTGAGAGAGAGAGAGAGACAGACAGACAGAGAGAGCCACGGACAGGCAGGTAGATGTGCCAAGTCATCATCACCCCTTTGCATTCTACCCTACTGTCCTCTTCCTTCACCATCCTCTGCAAAATCTCAACCCAAGTGAGGCCAAGTACTGGCTTCATACCTGCAGCGACAGGAGAGAAAAAACCCAGCCAAGCAGCCTGGTGTCACTTTCCACCCCTCTGGTGATGCTGCCGTGCAGCCCTGGCCCCAGCAGCCAGACGACCATCGCCCTCCAGCTCTTGCTTTCCCATGTTGCTGAATCGCCTGCTCTCTCTTCCCTGACAGACACAGAAGTCTCTCCCATGCGGTGGCTCTTTCTGCCGCCATCAGCCCCACCCGCTTCCCCTAGGCGCCTGTGCATCTGTCCCTCCCTGGTCCTCGATGGCCTGTCCACACTGCCAGCCATGTGTCACATCGGCGGCTGGCAGGGGATCCTTACAGATCAAAAATGGCTGACCTTCGGGCCGGAGATTTAGCTCAGTGGTTCCAGCGCCTGCCTCGCAAGTGCAAGGTCCTGAGTTCAATCCCAGTAATCACATACAACAACCCTGGGCGTGGAGACTCACGCCTGTCATCCCAGCACTCGGGAGGCAGAGACAGGAGGATTGCTGAGTTCGAGGCTTGCCTGGGCTACATAGTAACTCAGAGCCAGCCTGAATTACAAAGTGAGACCCCGTCTCAAAAAAACAAACAAACAAAAAACGGCGGACCTTCAACATAGGTACCACGGCTCTACTTCCGCTCCTACAGACATTGCTAATCAATCCCAATAGTCCTTCCCAATGAGCTGTCTTTGCACAGGGGTCCAGGGAGCCATTTAGACAGACTGTGGTTGGGCTCAGAAGAAGCAATTAATTCTTTGCCCTCCCCCCAAACCCCTGACTGTGAGCTCAGGGACCCAGAGCCCTATTCCTTGCTGAGGGCACAGGGCCCTGAGTCGTTTGGGTCATTGGAACATCTTCCCTCGTCCTCTGGCTCTCTGCCAGAGAAAAGGAACAGGGCCGGACCAAGCACATCACTCAGGCACGACGTGCCTCTCTCCCGCGGGCCAGCAGCTTGTCTTCTCTCCTGGATCAGCCGCAGGGAGTTACCACAGCTGCGCTCTTAAAGCAGAAAAAAAAAAAAAAAAAGCTCCCCTCAGCTCTACACCCAACTCCAGCCGCCATCTGTTTCCTTTCGAAAATGAAAACGGCCACTGGAAAGAGCTGCCCAGCTTGGCCTAATCCTTCCTCTCCCGCTGGCCGCGGGGCCCTCTGCACTCAAGCCTGCCCGAGGCTGTCCTCGGACCAGCGAGAGGCTCCCTGGGGCCGCGCAGGAGCGCCCCGGGCTGTCACGGCCACGGCAGCAGCCCTCGACGCGGCGGACCGCTCCCTCTCCCCAGAAACGCGCGCTTCGCCTGGGTTCTGGGACCAGAGCGCTGGAGGCCCCGTCCTCCGGCGGTTCCCCGCCATCTCCTTCTGCCTGGGACACACGGGGCCCAGGACTCCTCCCTCCCTCCAGCTCTCCTCACACAGGCTGTCACCCAGTCTCAGCGCTGACGGTTCCCTCGCACGAAATCCACGCCTCCCCCCTCGTGAGCTCCAGCTCCCCGCCCAGGTCCTGCTCGGCATCTTCCGCTCGGATGTCCAAGTGCGGCCTCCCCGGGCGCCCCCTCTCCTGCACCCCCGCTGCCTCGCGTGGCAGCCCTTTCCCCGCGGCCGCTCGACACCCGTGCTCTGGCTTCCTTTTCACCCTCGCGCGTGCTCTGCCGGGAAGCCACTCCTGGGTGACCAGACCCCGATGCCCTCTCCACACGGCCCCTGCTAAAATGCGGTGCGAGCCGCTGTGGCACCGCAGTGGCACTACCTGCTCACGTCTCCTTCTGGCCCCATCCCGACCCTACGGCCACGCCCTCCAGAGCGGACAGAAGGGAATGAAATGCTATGACGTCCCCCCTCCACTCAAGACTCTCCAGTGCTTCCCCATTTCTCCCAAAGGCAAAGCCGCGCGCTCAGCGTGACGCGAAGGCCCGCGCCGTCAGGGCCCCGCCGCTTTCTCTCACGTCCTCATTCTGCCCAGCGCACGGCCTTCACATGACTCCACGAGCAGCAGCTCTGGCTTTGCCCCTGCGCTTTCCCCTCCTAGAATATTTCCCCCTGAACATCCATACTTTGCTTCTTGCCTTCTACTAGCCTCTTCTCGCTCACGGTTTATGACTGTAGTAGATAGAAGTTCGTGCCCGTCACCACCCCGCTCACGCACCTTCCCAGAAGAGGCCGGAGCTGTGGACTGCGTCCCACTTCCTCAGCCTTGCGCGGAGCACCCGGAGAGCGGTCTTCCAGCAGGACCGGACCCCAGCTATCCGGAGCCAAGCCCTCGGGATCATGACTTTCATGGGCTTTCTTCTTGGCTCGCTTTCCAATTCTTTTTTTTTTTTTTTTTTGAGATAGGGTCTCTCTTGCTTTGTAGTTCAGACTGGCCCTGAGCTCACTATGTAGCCCAGGCAAGCCTGGAACTCGGCAATCCTCCTGCCTCTGCCTCCCGAATGTTGGGATGACAGGCGTGAGCCACCACGCCCGGCATTGGTGGTGGGTGGTACTGATTGCTGGTGGGCGTGAGTCACCACCCCCAGTGTTGTTGTATGTGATTACCGGGAATCGAACCGGGGAACTTGTGCTTGTTAGGCAGGTGCCAGAACCGCTGAACTAAATCTCCGGCCCTCATTTTCCAATTCTTAATGCTGGAATTGTCCCTTAAATGAAAACCTTCCACCTGAACCTTTCACAGGAGGTTGTCTCTTTTTGCTAAGTCATACTGTTTTACTAATTGCTCATATGTGACATGATGCCTGTTCGTCAATTTGTTTTCTTTATCATCTCTTTCTTTCTGCTACAAGGCAAACTCCAGAAAGGAGTGGACCAAACTCTTCTGAAGGTGGCCAATAGGCATATGGGACATGTCTGCTCATTGGAGGGGTGCTATTTATTCAGGAATCCAATAAACAGATATAAGTAGATTGTTTTAACATAAAGATTCTTCTCAAGACTGGGAATATAGCAATGGTCAAAATGGGTAAATTTTCTATTCATGAGGAACTCATGTGTCAGTAGATGGATGGATGAGTGGCTGGATGAACATAAAGGTGGGGGGACAGATAGATGGACAGGGACATGGATGATGGATAACTGAATGGACAGATGAACGTATGAATGAATAGGCACATGGAGGATGGATGGGGACAATGGAGGTGGGGATAAAAAGAACTCACCAGAACCTTAGAATACCCAGTATTTGGGTCTTTCATCCCTACAGCCAGAGATGTCATATCTTCCAGAATTTCCTATAAAGAGCCCTCTGGCGACCTACGTATGCACCCTCTGCTCTGTTACCGCTGCCTATAAGCCACAACCCAGCCAAATCAGTCAACCCCAGAAATATCTGTGTTGCTTTTCACCTCCGGACCTGCCAACTCCGCCTGCTTGCTGCCCTTTCAGACTCAACTTCACAGCTTCTAAAGGCCTCCCTGCCCACTCTCGCTATGATGCCACCTTTCTGCAGGTCTAGAGCTTCCATGTAAGCAATGCCATGCACACTCTGGATGCCTGGTAGGAGTCCGTCCTCGCCTGCCCTCTTGAGTGGAGGTGGGCACAGTGTCACAGGAAATTCATCTTCCTTGTTGATGGAAGAGGACAAGGCCGAGTGGGAAGTGCTTAAATTCAGACTTTCAGGTGGGTTTCAAGTTGAGTCCTGACGCTTCCTGCCTGCGTCAGCTTGGTCAGTGCCTTGATCCCCGTGGGACTCAGTTTACTCTCCTGTCACATAAGAATGAGAATGGTCCTGTCTCCCAGAAGTACAAATCAAATGAGGCTGTGACTATAAAATACAATGGGTTTTTATTCAAATCTTAGATCCATCCCTCATTTACTAGGTGACCTTGTTATGATTCTCCAGCCTCATTCTGAGGAAGTTAGAACAGAGGCTTATTTGAACTTTTTCTAAGGAATTCACTATCCTTGGCTTTTGTGGGCTTTTGGCTCAGAAATCCCCCAGAATAGAATTCATCTGCACATTCATGGCCCTCTATTTGTATAACTATAAAATGGGGATAAGAGTGAGTATTTTATAAGGTTGTTTGAGGATTACAAGAAACTGTGCAAATAAAATTCTTGGCCCCAAATATAGTGCATAGCAGGTGCTTAATAAATCCCTATCTTTACTATTTTTATAAAGCTTTGGAGCTCAAAGGCCACAGTGGAATAACAGCCACCAAGCAGGCTGGGAAAAAGAATCTCTGGAACATCCGGCCACTCCAGTGAGATGTGATGTCCTTGGTGTTACAAGCCAACGTGGAGATATTGCATTTCTGGAGCTCAGAGTCTCCTATTCTTCCCTGGACATTTTGTTTCTTAACTGGCACTTGAGAGGCAAGCCGAGCTTCTTCAATGAAAAAAGCAGTTGCCGA
Organism: Thryonomys swinderianus; assembly: GCA_004025085.1. Classification (NCBI taxonomy): domain Eukaryota; kingdom Metazoa; phylum Chordata; class Mammalia; order Rodentia; family Thryonomyidae; genus Thryonomys; species Thryonomys swinderianus. Next base: position 55,817 of record PVIC010000825.1, on the reverse strand, counting down.
AGAGCCCGGGGTAAAATATGAAAGCCTTCCTCTTCGCACGCATCCTGCTAGCTGCCTTAAAGAGGGCAGGCAGCTCCCGCTCTTTTTTCTTCATCTGCGGATGAATGTAAAACACACTGCTTGAGGGATGATGGATGGGGCGGCTGCGGAGCAGATCGGTCCTCTCCAGAAGGTTGAAGATCCCTTTGTGAAAGCAAATACATCACGCAGAATCCCACTGCAAAGCTAGGTTTCAGCGAGGCTCCCAGGGAAAGAGTGTTGGTCCTTTTCAATAATTAGACTTCTGGGATTTTTGTTGGAGAACATCCCATGCATGCAGAGGAGTGGAAATCTATATACAGTGAAAGACAATGAGAAGCTTGAACATCTGTGTACTCACCATTCAGCTTATGAAACAAGACATTAATAACCACTTAGAAGTTCCTAAGAGAGACCACGACTCTGAGGCTTGATTTCATTATTCCCTTGCTTTTCTGTACAATTTTGCAATCGTACACATTCCCAAATAATGATCATAATGACAACAGTAATAACAGCTAGACAAAAGTCATGGTAGGGAACTACCAGTGACCCAGCATTTTGTACAAGTTTTATTCCGTATAATACCCCTGTGAGGCACTGTGGGAAGTATTGCTGGTCCAACTGAGGCACAGAGAACTGAGGTAACTTAGGTTCTCAGTGACAAGGAGGGGATTCCCCACTCACAAACTCACTGTGGGCTCCAAAAATTATAATGGTTAAGCTCCCCTGACTCTAAATATACCACTTAGCTTAGCGTGTTCCTGGAATTTATATACGTGACCTCATATGCTATGGCTTTGAGTGGGATTTCTTTCTGTGGACCGACACTAAATTTCTGACATTCATCCACCTGTGAGTGTGTGGTGCTAGCTGACTGCTTATCGCTATATAGTATTCCATCCTTCTCTGGGTGGAAATATGGCTTGATTTCAGTTTCACACTTGATCTCTGAAGACACCCCAATGAGCAGGAAACACTTTTCTTGGTTTTAGAAATGGAGAGACTGAGGCTTAGAGAAGGGAAAAATCATTCCTCAGTCACAGTTGACAGGTGCAGAAATAGCATGGTCACCCAACAGCCAGGTTCTAGCTCTTTCTCTTATTCCATGGAGAGACCTTCCCTAGTAAGTACAGCCTTTTTATTTGAATCTGTGCAGTTAGTTTTAGTCTTTTCTTCTGGGTAGTGGTTATGTAGGCTCCTTTGCTCTCTTATGGGAGGATCCACATTCACCCTTTCTTATTTATGTATGAAAGTCTAAGTGCCAAGCCCTTTAAACTTTTTGTTTTGTCAATAGACAGATGAATAAGACACTTGCTCTGTGCATGGGAAGGGGAGTAAAATAGCACCTAAGTCATGTAGGAGAGACTACCACAAGGGATCACAGGGGAGAAAGTAGCATTGGAGAAGCTTCCGAGGGGGAGAGGATGCCAAGCAGGCCATGAAGGCTCGAGAAAGTCACTCTGTTAGACAGTGAGGGCCTTGCTTGTGGAGAAGTCCACTACAGGCCCAAACCTTGAAGCAGGAAGGTCACTGAATGTTCAGAGAGCAGGGAGAAGACTAGGGTGGCCTGAGTGTCAATGCAAGGAGCAGAAGCTCTGGGATGAAAGATTGAAAGTGAGTGGTCCTGGATGCTGGACTACATGATTGGACACCGTGTTAGTCAATTTTGCCACCCCTGGAACAAAGTACCTGACACTCACAACTCGAAGGAAGGAAGGTCTGTTTGGTTCAGCCCATGACTGACTGGCTCCAGTGCAGAAGCATCAGGGTGGGAAATGCTGCTTAGCCTGCGGCAGCTGAGAAACTGAAAGAAGAGAGAGGAGAAAGGAGCCGAGCACAAGAATATAGTCTTTTAGGTCCCACCCCAGGCCATCCACCTCCTCCATTCAGGCCCTGCCTTCTAACTAGATATGACTTATCAAGGGATTAATGCACACATGAATGTAGAGCTTTTGCTCCCCAATCACCTTCTGAACAATAGACCTGGGGTGTTTTTTAGCTCTAAGATTCCATGTCCTTTGGAGGTGGTTGTGGCTGAGAGTTTCCAGGCATGAAGGGGACATGATGTAGCTTCAGCTTCAGAACAAACACTTTGGGCCCAGTGTGAAGGTTGGGGTTGGGGGGTGGTGACTGGTTTCCCTTTTTAAAAAGAAAGCTGAAGCCAGAGATCCCATTCGGAGCCATGCTGCAGACCCAAAATGAGACTCAAGCCTGCGTTCGTGGACTATTTTTTCCTCCATGGCAGTGACTGTCCACTATGTGTTTGGCACACAATTAACCATGTAACCTGGGAAAAAGAATTCAACCTCTCTGTGTTGTGAGTTCCTTAACTAAAAACGAGCATCACAGGTCTTTTATTGTGCCAAGGAAGTGAATTCACACACGGAAAGTGATTGGAAATGTTCCGGGCAAACAACCTGCAATATTATTGAAACTTGAATTCACTCGTTGTCATCATCACATTTCTGGGGAACAAAACCATGGTTTTAAGTGCATTCAGTGATACTGGGTCTTTTGGAGTACGTAGCCCACATATTTCCTTCCACTGACAGGTCAGAGATCTAGGAGGTTGAGGGAGATGCCATTTACCAGAAACAATGGTAGGCAACAATACCGACTCATACAGTCCCAAGGATTTTTACTCACGAACCCTTGTGCCCACTCGTGGGCTAGGACATGGCCCTATGCCCTGCCCAGAGTGCGGAAGTCCTTGGCACACATAGGTTAACTCGATCAGCACCATGGACAGGGCAGACGTGCTTGAAGAGAGAGGCACTTCACAGAGTAGCGCTCCCCAGTGTCCATTCTAGTATAGAGAACTACAAAGAACTACCAGCAGCTTTGCAACAGCATATTAAACAGCATCTTCAGGGGGCAGTCCATGCACCTTCTTACTCCCTTGATAATTTATAATTCCATAAGACATCCCATCACCTGCTACTCTTCTGTTTATCTTCAGGGCTAATTCTTTGCTCTGATCACAGTAGGATGCATGTGCCCAGTTTCTGAACAGCTAATTAAGGTCAAAACTCATTTCCACAAGAAACAGCAGTGGAATGGAGGCTGCAGAGTGTAATGTTTCCTTCATTATTCAGAAAGGAGGTGTGTGCTCGAAGGGGATTGGGGGGGGGTGGCAGAGGTTAAAAAGGGAAAAGTAAAAGTTATAGGACAGGTGGCAAACTCATGGGTTTGACCATTAGAATATAACTCCAAAAATTCCACTGTAGGGGGGGATTTCCGTGCCAAAGATCAGGATCCAGAACAGTGAATCTCTCAGTACAAGCCCAAATAAACCCTTGTTCGATATCCCTGAAGCGAGGCTGGAGGGCTGCAGTAAAGTCAGCCAGTGAGTGAATTGTGCCTTTGCTGAATCCAGAGTTTTCCCCTTTGCTGTCCTTCTCAGTGGAGCCAAGAAGTCCCAAGTGAACAATATGGAGAGTGTGGTTTTTCTCTGCAGCAGTTTGTATAATCATTAGCATTTGGGGCCAGTTCTGACTGCTGGAGACTTTCGGGGTGGCCCCAGTGGTCTTGTGAAGAAAGAACCACAGTTGGAAGCTGGAGGCCCGAGCAGGACCAGCCTGAGTCCATCTTTGTCTTCTCTGGTGTCCCCTGTGCCTGTCTGTGCAGGGTATCTGGCTGCCTGGGTCTGTGTGAGTTTAAATGCCACTGAAATGGAGTAACATGAGCACTCACAAAGAAAGTACCCACTCAGGGAGTGCAGACCTGTGTTTAGATCTGATCACAGAAAACTTGGGCCTTTCTCCCCACATGAATATAAACTCCTTGAAGACAGGGTTTATACCGAGCCTTAATTTTTTAGCACATCAGAGCAGGCACCACTACACAACTGTACCAAAGGCAGGATAATGCAATAGCATTAGCTTTGGTCCCAGAAAATCAGGGGCAGGTTGTGGCTTTATCACATCTCAGCAGTGTGACTTTGAGTACGTCCCCTAACCTCTGCCTCCCTCGGAGGCCATGAGTCAAACACACTGAGAGGTTTCCTACTATCAAGTCCATGCCCAGCAAAGGCTTCTAACATATTCATCTGCTATCGTCTGATTTCTGAAGGCGCATCCCAAGGGGGGTACAATTGCTGTGTGGGCACTCTGCCATTTTGCATGTGACAATGCCAAATCCTTTGCAGTCTGACTATTTCCGCCCAGGGACATCTAGAAATAGCCAGCGAGAGTCTCTGGGTGCCGCAGAAAGGTGGGCAGCTCTCAGTGGGCTCTGCTGGTGAAGTGCCAGGTGATCCCACACCAACTGCCTTTTGTCTCCTACCCTAAGTTTCTCTCTGGGTAAGGAGGAGCCAGAATTGGTTTTGAGGCCCACCCTGCTGCCGCTAAGAGCCACAAATAATCTATGTGCGGAAAGGAGGTCACCCTTTCAGACACCCCTGCAGCTGTTCTCGGGACGGAGGAAACATAATAGAACAAGGGATGCTTGCTCTCCACAGAGCCAGGATGATCCCGTGGGCAGGAGAGCGGGCGACCCCGCCTGGAGCCACTGGGCCTGAAAGACACGATTCAAAGCAGAAAGCAGAGACGAGCGTTCCACTTTTCACTCCGGGACATCTAAGCCCGAGGGCTGTCCCGGATCCCACCCTCATCCTCCCAGGGGGCTGTTTTACCTGGGTAACACATTTCCTGAGCTGATTATGCTCTCTTTAAAGGAGGCCCTCGGTGGCTGTGATTCTATAAGGAGACCATTGCTGCTATACTGAAAAGGACCTGTCATCCATTTTCTTTCAGGAAATAGAATGCTTGCCTGGGCAGGGGAAATTAATAGACAGGCTTTTCTTTACCTCCTTAAATGCACACAAAATTTGAAAAGCCATTTTATAATTTTTATTAAATAATAAATTATTTGACGTTTAGTCTTACACCTTATAAGGGGAAGCCATATGTAAGGGAGAGAAAGGCTTTGTGGGGTAGCATGCAAATCTTGAGGATTTGGCAATATCCAGAACTGGGGGACCATTGCACAGCCTCAGTAGGAACCAAGGGCACCCCACAAATATGAGACTCACCTCACTGGGGCCTCAGCATTAGGAGCTGTGTGAGTTTGGACAAATCCTTCCCCTCTCTGAGACAGTGCCAGGAACCTGGCCAGCTGTTGGCCTCACACAAAAGCAAGTGATAAAAATGGTCCAGTGTGGGTCCGATGCACGTTCTCAGAGCCCAGTGTTGCCCTGAGTGCTGGAGGTGCTACGTGGTCCCTGTGCGGCCAGAACTAACCAGTGGGAAATGGAAGTAGGGACTGAGCTGGGTCTGGTGGCTTTACCAAGTGACTGGCGTGGGGGGCAGGGCTGGGAAAGCTCTGACAGCCTTGGTAGGAGACATGGAAGCCTGTGTCTGCGTGTACATTCACACTCGTGTGAACGTGTGTGTGTGTGTGTGTGTGTGTGTGCCTGCATGCATGTGTACACTAGGAGCTATCAGAGAGCCTTTCCTGGTAGCTGAGTCTGTTAGTCAGCTTTCCAGCACTGTAGTGAAATACTTGGGATAGTAATTAATTTATAAAGAGAAAAGGTTCTTTTGGCTTACAGTTCTGGAGGGTCCCATCCATGAGCAGGGGACTATGTTGCTGTGCACTGTAGGGAGACAGCACATCGTGGCAGGAGTGTGCAGCAGAGCAAATGGTTCACCTCATGGCCAGAAGTACAAGCAAGAGAGGAGGCAGGCAGGATGCATACTTTCCTTAAGGGCCTTTTCCCTGGGGGCCACTTATCCAAGCCACAGCCTGGTGATGTCAACTAAAGCATGAGGAAGAAGCTTCAATACTGGGTATCTAGAGGCAGAGGCAGGAGGATCAGATCGCAAGTTCAAACCCAGCTTGGGCAACTTATACTCTGTCCCCAAATTTAAAAATATAAAGAAGAACTGGGGGTGTGGCTTAGTGTGAAAGCCCAAGGTGGTGCAGTGCCAAACGTTACATAAATTTTAAAAATAACCCCCAGTGCTGTTTTTTGACTGCTTGTGAAAGGAATTATCTCACTTATTGCAAGAATGATCCCACATAACCCTTGAAACATTTTTGAGACAGTATTATCATCGTCCTCATTTTACAGATGGAGAAACTGAGGCTCAGAGAGGGCAGTTCTCATTCTTCCCAAGGCTGCACAGGTAGGAGGTGACAGAGCTGAGGTTTAAGTCCAGACCAACAGGTTACAGAGTCCCATGCTCACCAGTTGCCACTTTCTTGCCATGATGGAAACTGGCCAAGTGAACAAGGAGGCAAAGGAGCTCCAGGGGGCGGGGACTCCTGCCAGCTCAGCTTGATTCGGTGTGTGGGGAGAAGGGTTAAGGAGACGGTGGAGGCACCAGATGAAGCCAAAGAGAAAGTAAGATCTACGGAGAGATTCTGATACCGTGGTCCACAGCAAGAAGGAGCCGGAACAGGGCTCAAGGTGCCAGCAGTGGAGGCCTGTCCCCAGGCTTCCTGGTTTTGGGGGGGCGCGCGCAGGAATTGAACTCAAGACCTTGCACTTGCCAGGCAGGCACAGCACAGGCTTCCTGTTTTGAGACCTCCTCTGGTTGCCCAACTGAAAAGAAGTTTCCTGCCTTGTGCTGATGGCCAAGGGATTTGGTCACAAATCCACAAAATAGAGCTGCCACCCCAAGGGAGGGTTGTGCTGTCTCCTTCCCCTGACTCGCTGTCATCTTTGCTCCATGCTCAGCCCACCAAGCTTCTGTTTGATCACCACGACAATATCTAGCAAGGGTTCTTGAGGAGGCCAGTATTTGAGACAGCCAGAGCCAGAGGCTGGAAGGCCACTGGCTCCTCCCTGTCCACCCAAGCCAGGACTTAGGGAAAACACCAAGCAGGACAACAACACGATCATTTGGAAGATGACAAGGAGGTTCTCAACGGAAGTGTGTACCACATCTGTTTTCTGGTGCAGCTTGTGGGCCTGCTTGAAGGACCAGGAGCCTCCGACCTCTGAACTGGCTGAAGAAGAGCAACATCTTCCAAAGCAGATCTCAACAAACTGGATGGACTAGATGTTTCCTAGGGAAAGGACTCTGTGAATGTGTGAGTGTGGACGAAGCTGGCCTCTTTAGATTCATACTACATCTTGGCGCATTGAGGGTCTGACAGGTTCTGCAGGAAAGGCATTCGATTAATCCACAAACATTACACTTGACCGTGGGCTCTCTGTGCACTGAGGAACTATCTCTGAGCATCAGGTCAATTTCTACATCATCCTCACTAGGAGAATTAGGAACAGATATTTGTGCGGCCTTCCTTGTTTTCTGCATCTCTAGTTTAAGACTTCCTAGAGGTCAACTGGTAAACCAATGAATGAGAGAGAAAAGAAAAGCTCACGATTACTCCACACCTACACCTTTCCCAGAGATAACTCCCAGTCTTCCGATGTCAGCAGACGCTCCGTGATGTGCTTGGTAACTCTCAGCACCATTGCACTGTTATAGAGAGTGCCATGCTGGGTACGCAGAGCTGGGCAGGGACTAAGGGAGAGGGAAGCCTAAAAATTGGTAAAAGCTTCCAGGAGAAGTTAATGTGTGAGCTGGTTTTGAAGACTGAATAGGAATTTTTCCAGGAAGATGTTATACTCCAGAATGATGAGGTCTAAGAATATGAAGAGGCACAGAATTTGGGAGGAGACACAAGAGGTACATAATGCTAACTCTTCTCTGAAATCATCGCCCATGTCTCTGGACCTGACTACCATGGGGGCTGTGAGGCCATCAGCTGTGGACGCAGTCTTCAGGACCTAGCGACAAAGATAATGCCAATGAAAGCCACCTGCTCAGAGAGCACAAACATAGACTTCTACAGAGCCCTATCAGACCCACAAGGGTCTTTAAGAGGAAAATTCAAGCCAACACTTTAAAAGTTCAGGTCCTTTAGATCTCTGGCTTCTTAATCAAGAAAAGAAAAGAAAGAGAGATGACACAGCAGTCTCTTCTGGACGCGGAAGCAATCAGAAGACTCTCAGCCGAGCTAGAATGGCGTCTTTGCCACACTCCCCACCACTCCCTATTTACTCTCTCAACCACCTTTTAACTCTCTTCCTCTAGACAAGTGGTTCACTGGGCTCTATAAGATGATCCTGTCTGTAGAGAATATGACCTCATCTACAAATTCTCAACTACCCATGTGCCCTCAGCCTACATTATAGTCAAATGCTCTGACCTGCCTTTCTCTGCTCAGTGTCTGGGAGAGACTACAGCCTGCTTTCCCACCTCCCTGGTTTGCAGCACCCAGCACCGCCTTGTTGTTAAGTGGGCAAAAAGTGGTTTGATCTGCTGCTTATGATCAGAGCTGGCGGCATTTTAAAGGACTACTTTGGAGAAAAGCTTGTTCTTTGATCTATGATGCCAGCCCAGGAGGATGCTGGGACAATCAGAGTCAGACCTCTTATATTACAGATGGGGAAATGGAGAGAATGGTGGAAGCCAATCAGATCGTATAGTGAGGAACGAGTGGGCCAGGGAATCCAGGGGACTGACACGGTGGGGGGGGGGGGCTTCTTGCCGGCTGGTCTGAGGAGGGTGTTTGTCCTGGTAAATGACTGCTAACTCACTTTTTCAGTGCAAAAGTAATGTTCGGCACAATGGAGTGGGGTGTTAGAGGTCACACAGCCAAAAGGTCGTAATGGTTCTAAACTCGGGGACACCAGGGGTACACGAATACAGGTGCAAACATCAGCTCCTCTACCAATACCGAGGAGAGTCACTGATGGATTCTGTGCTTCCTCCCAAAGGCACAGCTCAGATTTCTTGGCTCACAGACCACAGTAGCTCTGGACTCCGGAGCACTATCAAGACCGGTGCAGTCTCTCATCCCTACAGTTCCACAGCCACAGTGTGACTTTGGAACCAGACGCCCAGGTGCATCCCACGCTCCTCCACCAGCTCCCTTTATGGCCTAAGTCCCACCATTCCTGCCATCTGAGCCTCACTGCCCTCATGTCTAAGATAAGAAGGTGACTGCCCTGGTTAAGAAGGTGCATGTAGACACATTGGTATAAGGCGCCTTAGGTCCGGTTCCTAAGACCATGCACCCCTCCGCGGAGTCACCAGGCACCCAGGCTCAGCTTGTGGCTGCTCTCACGCTGAAGATTCACTTGATCATGGAAAAGAAGTCACAGGAAAGGCCATGGAGAAGAAGTCTCAGGCTTCCTGAGATTCTTCGCACCATGGGGAGTGGCACACAGGGGCACTCTTTCTCCAAATTTACTCATATTTATAGTACTTAGAGTGCTCGGGTTAGCCTATTCAAGGCACAGAATTTAGGGGATATTTTTGAAGAACACTCTTTATCTAGATTCTCTGGCCAGCAACTACTCAAATTCTAGATGTGTAGAAGGAAAGTAGGTGTTCGTCATACGTAACACTGTATAAACATTTTCAGCCCAGACAATCAACCATTTCCATTGGGAGTAAAGGGAGTGCTCGCAAGCCAGGTTCCCAAACACTACCTAAAGACCGATTTTTACAAGAACTTTCTAAAGATCACATCCTCGGGCCTGTTGAGTTAGTTCTTTTCTACAGACTCCTTTCTGGAGTACTTACACACATTCTCTGAGTCTTTATGAAGCTTTCATTAAGTTTCTAGGTTGATGAGACTCTGTATTTGCCTAGGAACAGAAAGTTCCAATCTCACAAAATTATCGATCTGGGTAATGAGAGAGAGAGAAAGACAAAGAAACAGTGACAGTGGGAACCCATGGAGCCTGCTGGTTTCGTCTAGCTTTGCCCTTCCCGGCTTTGGGGGCCAACAGCATCCTTTCCTTCTCTTGGGAGACCTGCGACCACTCAGCCTTACTTCCATCACAGATCGCTGAAGATACTTCCATATAGACCACAGGTGGTAATAACATTCTGTTGGCCAAGAATCCAAGGTTTGTTCAGAGACACCCAGGGCCAGGAAGTGGTTGGGACCCTGTCACACTGGACTACATCTTAGATGGACCATCCTGCTCTTGCTGCTTTGATGGTCCTGAAACTTGCATGGGTCGTGTCCTTCCAGAAGCCTGGTGGATTCTCCCTGTAATCCTTGTCCTGGTTTTAGTGAATGTGTCAGCTTCTGGGATTGTTAATTGTGATACGTGGACTGGACTTGAGTCAGAAACACCTAGGTTAGTAAGTTCTGGCTGTGTCTGTGAAGCCAGCAAACTGGGAGAAGAAGACTCACACCGGATGTGGGTGGCACCAACCGACAGGCTGGTGGCTTGGGCTCTCTTTTTGGGAAGTGCTCCGATCTTCACCTTGGCCTTTCGACATGCATCTCCAGCTTCTCCGGTCTTCCAACCCAGACTCGTCAGCTTGCTGACATAGATTCCCACCAGTGACTCTAGAGTGAGCTTCCGGGCCTTCCACTTTTGGACTGCCACTGAATCCTCTCGTGCTCCGAGATGCAGAGGACCCTTTCGGATTCTTCCGCTTCTGATCCCACAGATGGCCCTTGTTATCTTGTGAGCTTACCTAATCAATCCCTTGTAGAGCTATACATATATTTTACATTGAGTCTGTTTCTCTGGAGAACCCTAACTAGCAGCTTCTGACACCCCATCCCCAGCTGGAAGCTGCAAGAGGCTTGTCTTTGCATGATGTGGAAGAAGCATGATGTGACACCCAGGTGGGACAATGTTATCCTGACAGACTTGTCCAGGAAGACGTGATCTCCGAGAGGGGCAGGGATATATCACAAGCACAAGGAGCATGAAGCTCAAGGGCCTGGAGAATGACAAGCACAGGGTTTCTGAGGCCCTGAGAATCTTGGTACCTGAGCACTGAGTGGAAGATATAGGGCAGTTTAGAGATGGCTTGGGGCAAGCCAGGCCACAGGGACTTGCTTAGCCAAGGAGGAGTTTGGGTTTTATCTGCCAGCGTGCAGGGTATATATTTTGGGTGGATAGTGCTGGCTGAAGGGCACAGGGTGGAGTTCTGGTGAAGATCACGACCAAGGGCACTTCCCTTTTCTAAGAATGCTTGTCCAGCCCAGCGTGGAAGAGGGTAGGACTTAAGTTCATTTTGCTCAAGGGAAGATCAGATCCACCCTTGGGGAGAATGGAGCTCCATGCAGTGACCCCAGGCTCCGAGTGGGGGGGGGCTCCCCTGTCAGAAGCCAAGGTCTCCCTGTGTACACAGGGGTCAAACCCAAATTCAGGAACCAGCACACAGAAAAAAAGAGTATTTTAGGTCCAGGGAGTGAGGAGGGGGTGAGGGTGGCTACAAACGTAACAAAGTAGGTGGTGCGATCAATCCCAAGACAAGGTAGAACTCTAGATTTCCTGTGAAATGTCCTTACTTTGAGATACCAGCACTGGCCACATGAAAGCATTTCAGCTTTCAGGTTAGAGGTCTTCAACTCCTGCATTAAATTGCCACCAAGCCTCCCCCCACCCTACCTAGCTGAGGGTGTCAGATTTAGCAAATAAAATAGAAGATGTCCAAATAAATTGAATTTTAGATCAATAGGGAATGACATTTTTAGCATAAGTATGTCCCTGAAACATGGCAACTACTTGGGCTAATTTTTAAGGTCTGAAATTCAAATTTAGCAGAGGTTAAGGTTAGCAACTATGCTACAGACTCCTCGCCTGGCCCGAGCCAGAAGAAATGAACTGACTCCAGGCTCATGGAGTGCTCTGAATGCTGCACCTCCACCTGTAACCCTTTCTTTTCAGACACAATTCCTCTGAAGCCCTGTCCTGTCCTCTCCCACAGCCATTGCTGGATGGAGTCCACAGAGACCCATCAGAGGAAGCCAACAGAGCCGTGCATCGGGGCCGCCCTGCCCCCACAGCACAATGTCAATGCCTTCCAAACTGGTCACAGTGAAAGACGACGCTGATCATTGAGCTCATCTCACTTTTGATCTTGAGAGACGGAAGGAAATCCCCCTGCCTCGCACAAAGCCACTGCTTCTGGTTCTCTGGGGCTGATTGGAGGCTCCGGAACACGCTCTGTGGGATCTGGCTCGCCAGTGTGTAGTTAAGACGATCATGTATCTCATGTCTCGTTCACCCGGATGTGTTCCCTGGGAGTATCCAGGCAGCCAAATGTGAGGCTGTCTTCCTCTGCCCACCAGATGCACATGCTCCTGGGTGCAAAGATCATTTGTGGATGGCTGGTGATTGGGGTGTTCTGTTCTCCTTCTGTCTTCTAAGTGCCCCCATGGATGCCTCTGAATGTCCTGCACATGAATGGCCCCACTGAGGGGCAGAGATGAGGTGACAGCCGGCAGAGAGAATCCCGCTTGGTTCACTCCCTCTGGCACTGGAACCCATATTTCTCCTGCCTGAGGGTGGAGCTCAAAGGTCCCTTTGCACAAAGGATAGGGTGACCCTCACTTGGCAGGCTGACTTTGTCACCGAGTGTCTGCTTGACTCCTTTCCCCCAATCTGACTTCTCTGACCATGTGACCATGGCATGGACTCTGTTTCTCCTAAAAATGCTTCCAATGACTCTTAACCGGCCTCCCCAATACCAGCCTGTTCTGCCTCAATCCTGGTTCACTCCTGGATGAGACTAGAAAGGGGAGCCAGGAGTATTTTCAGCCAGATGGAGCAAGCCTGGAAGCTCGGCCATTCCTCTACAGGGCTGCGTGGAGCTCTAGACAAAGTGCTTTGACTTTCTGAGGCTCAGTTTCTTCATCTGTGACTCAGAGATAATCACTCCAGGCTCACAAAAAATTTAAGACTGATTCCATCTTGTGAAATCGGTGGGGGGTGAGAGAGGTGTGGAGATCACTTGCTGTGAGGTTATTCCCTGGCGCTGATCTCTTGGTAGAGATTCTGCTATTTCACCCTTAGAGCTTTCCATGCAGTTGTTATTGGCTCCTAGAAACCTAGATGCTCTGAGGGCTTATTGAGCACGTATTATACACTGGGCCAGTGGTGGCGAACCTATAGTACGTGTGCCATAGCAGGTTGTTCATACATTGAAAGCTCCAGAAGGTTCACCATCACTGCACTAGTCAATCCTGGAAATGGAGCATGCAATTAGTGAAAATGTTGCAGTCTTTTCCCTGCTGGGGGTTTATGTTGAGCTGAAGGAGACAGATATTGATAAAGTCAAGATGCATGTGAATGATCACAACAGGCACGAGCACTGTGAACAAAATGAAGAGGAACACAGCTTTTAACTCCATGTCCTGCTCAGGTCTGACTCAGCGTGCTCCCCAAGAACGGGTGTGTGCACCGTGAGACAAAGGCTGTTGTCTTCGTTTGAGATCCCCACAAGCAGAGCCTGAGGTAAGAGTTTGCGTGAAAGTAGCTGACCCAGGAGGTGACCCGGAGAAGCCCTTCCAGGAGAGGGAGGACATGGGGAAAGAAAGACCCCCAGGAGTCAGTGCGTGGTGCAGCCAGGACCTACACCAGGAGCCCAGCTGACTCCTGCCTAGGGACTGGGAAATGGTGCAGAGCAAGAGCCTCTGACCTCTGCCGCCCAAGGGGCAAAAGAGCTGGCTGTGTATCCCCAGCTCTCCCAAGTCACTGGCGGATGGCTGCTCCTGGGAGGCTTGTGGTGCGCCATGTCCAGTGGCAGCTGGGGCTCAAGCGTCCAGGAACAGGAGTGTGGCAGGTGTGCACAGAGGTGTAAGTGCAAGACTGTAGCAGACACCAGCGATGTCTCCTGCTGGTGGAAGGCATGTCCTCTGCACAGGGCCTCTGTGGGGAAATACAGCTGGTCCCCAGCCCATCTCGTCTGTACTAATTCACCCCCCAATCCCATTTATAATAAGCAGTGAAGCCAGGCTCACATTTTGGTCCAGTTGACTCCAGAGCCTTCATTTCTGGGACTTGCTGTGCCTGCTCAGCGGGGTCCAGCAGAGGATGGGATCTATCCCAGCTTCCAGAACCGGGATTTAATCACAGTGCGGATGCCCAGGGCTTTGAAAGCCACAGAGTAGGTGTTTAAAACGCAGACAGGAAGCTTCCCCAGGCCTTGCTTTCTCTTCTGTGACTGCTCCGGGGGACAGGGACTCATCAAATCCCCAGCTTCCTTTCATCTTTCTTTTGCTTTTCCAGCTCTTTAGCCATAGACTTTTTTTTCCCTTCCAGATAATTATTTACACAGAAGGAGAATAATTAGCAGCCCAAGAAATGCTGCTTTGTTCTCGGCTCCCTGCCCTGCCGCCTCTCTTGTGTGAAGTGGGGCTGCTTGGCAGAGGGACATCAAAGCCTGCCGAGGAGCCTTTCCACAGAGAGGGGTTTTCTTTGTCTGGCAGAAGTGCAGAGAAAGACAGTCTGGCCTTGTTTGTCTCTGCCCCTGACCTTGGCCGTTTCTCTGGCCTGGAGCAGTTAGAATAATATACAGTGTTTCGCAGGGCAGGGTGGTTTCCTTTTGGGGTCGATCTCTGCCTGTGAACCCTTTCACCTTTTGGTCCTGTGCTTCTGAAGGGTGTGTCTGCCATCTCGGAAAATGTCAGCACTGACAGAGCAAGTTCTGGAGAACTTAGATTCAAACATTGTTTCAGGCTGCAGGCTGGAAGCTGCGGCTGATGTGAGACATTGGGGAGAAGTAGGAACCGGGGTGACTCAGTGTTGATGTACCCTCCTCACCCATCTTGTCATTGTCACATGGCAAGGGGGGCCTAGTGTGGCCAACCCTCTGATTTTTCTAAAAAAAAAAGTTAGTTGTATGAATTTTCATATATGACATTTTCTAAACTGCAGCAGGCTGCCAAGCTACATGAAATTCCAAAAAAGGAAGGGATGGATTTAGCCCATAGTCACCGATTTGCAACGTTGGATCTAACCTAATCCCCATCATCTCAAGGGAAACTGAGGCTCAGTCAGGACTAGTTAATGAGCCTAGATGGCACATACATGCAGGAGCTAGGACTGAGATCCAAGCCTTCCAGTGTGCCAGGGCTGGTCTTGGTACTTATCGGCATTGTGCTGGACTTACACTCAAAGAGTTGTCAACTAAATAATCAGTAACAGTATTTCCACTGATCATCAATTGTGTGTGTGTGTTGTGCTAGGTGTTATAGATCTTAGGTGTATTTGTCAGGACTCTTTTTGGTTGCAGATGACAGAAGTGTAGCTCAAAACAGATTAAATAAAGGATATGCTGGCCACCATATGCAAAGGTGCATGAGCTTTAGGCATGGCCGCGGGTAGGTGTCCATACCAATGGTCATGTTTAGAAATAGGTATTCCATGACTTGCTATTTTATTTCTATTTTCCTCGAGTCAATATGGTGACTCCTTTCTAGAGTGGCACAAGATGGTAACAATGATCGTAAAGGCCTCTGGGATTACTCCTTTCCAACTGAAAACCAGAGCAGGGAAAGGAGCTGACTAGTCCCGAACTCAGCTGAAGACCCGGAGTTGACCTTTTTAAAACACCATAAGTCAGTGCTTGGGCCTAAGCTAATCCTCTGGCCAGGGGAATGGACTGTCCAGGATATGGAGGCAGAGATTCCCCCAAGGAAAACCAGAGCTGTGTATAGGATTGAACACTGCACATATTGAAGCCACGGGTGCCCACTGACGGAAGCCATTGTCACCCAGTCTTGAAAGATAACCATTATCCCCAGGTCATGGGACTCACAGCCTCTTTTTCCCCCATGAAGCAAGATATGGGAATAACAATATGCCACCCTCTACTCAGAGGAAGCCGTGTGGCTCGTCTCAAGCAGTGGTTCTCACTTAGGGCACTGGGAGGGACACCTGCTAATGTCTGGGGACACTTTTGGCATCTCCACATGGAGGCACTATTAACATCTAATGGGGAGAGACCAAGGGTGCTGCTATGTATCACACAAAGCGTAGGAAAGTCCCTCACTGCGAAGGATGATGGAATTCAAAATGTCAGCAGTGCTGTGGTTAAGAAACTGTTATCAGAGTCCATAGTTAAACTCTTATGCACATGTACTCAGAGCAAATAGGCACACAACAGCTGTGCCTCCCCCAGGACTTTGACCTTGTACTGACCTTAGGGTGGTACAGAGGGGTTGGAGTAATTCTACCTGCTAGAAGGGATGACCTGTATGCTGGTCTGCCTAAAGTGAGTGCAAACTGGCCAGAAAAAGCTCTCTGTTTGTGAGGTCTGCTGAAGTTCTGGGAAGTGTGACCTGTGGGGGTCCAAAAGCACCTGCAGGCAAGACACAGAAGGTCCCAGAAATACGGTCATGGGAGGAGTCCTCTGCAGGGCTATGGATAGGGCTTTGGGCCCCAGGGGAATGGTCAAGACTGCACAGGGTGGGCTGTTAGGCTTTATCTCAGAGACTAGGAGCCAGGCCAGCACTCCTAACAAAACCTGGGGCACAGGGCGAGAGCCAGGCACAGGGCAAAGCAGGTGCCTGAGGGCAGGAATGGATTAGGCGCTAAAGTCAGCCTGCGACTGGTGCCATAGGGGTTTAATGTGGCTCACACCCCCACAGAACTGATGCCTCATACTAAGGTGGGGGCAGGATAGGAGTGGTGATCAGTTCACTATAGGTGTAGAAGGGAAGAAACATGTGAACATATCTTCATTAGTAGAGAGTAAAGCCAAAGCTTTGCAAGAATGTATTTTATTTCAGAATATCTAATGGAGAAATAAAAATTGTGTAATCAAACGTATAGTGCTTTTTCTTTTGGTGCTCAGGATGGAATCCAGGGCTATATGAGCCCTAAGCACCTGTTCCTAAACAATCTTTTGGCTGAATTTTTAGGATCTTCTAGATAGAATTTCATGCCATCAGCAAATAATGACAGTTTAACTTCTTCCTATTTTATTTTTTATCTGCCTACTTTTATTCCTTTTATTTCTTTCTCTTTGTTTAATGTTTCCAAAACTATATTGAATAGGAGTGGTAATAGTGGACATCCTTGTCTTATTCCTGATTTTAGTGTGAAAGGTTTCAGTTTTTGAGCATTTAATATGATGCTAGCTGTTGGTTTCTCATAAACAGCTTTTATCAGTTTGAGATAAAGACAATCTATTCCAATTCTCTGTAGGGTTTTAATCACGAATCAGTGTTGGATTTTAGCAAGTGCTTTTTCTGCATCTATTGAAGTGACCTTTGATTTTTGTCCTTGTGTCTCTTAATGTATTACATTTATTGATTTATATATGTTGAACCATCCTTGCATCCCTTGGATAAATCCAACTTGGTCAGGATGTAGGGTCTTCTTGATGATACTCTGTATTTTGTTTGCCAGTATCTTATTGAGGATTTTTGCATCAGTGTTCCTTAGGGAGATTGGTTAGGTTTTTCTCCGCTTTTGTAGACTAAGTCAACACTCAAAAATCAATGGCCTTTGTATAAATGAACAATGGACCCACTGAAAGAGAAATCAGGGAATCAATTCCTTTCACAGTAGCATCCAAAGAAATGAAATATCAGGATAATGAGGATATCAGAAAATGGAAAGACATCCCTTGGTCCTGGGTAGGAAGAACCAATATCATCAAAATGGCCATACTATCAAAATTATTATAAAGACTCAGTGCAATCGCAATTGAAATACCAGCAGCATATTTCACAGAGCTAGAGAAAATAATCCAAAAATTCATCTGGAACTGCAAGAGACTTAGAATAGTAAAAAAAAGTTCTAGACAACAAGATCATAGCAAGGTGTATCACAGTCCCCAACTTGAAACTATACTACAAAGTCACTGTGACAAAAATACTATATATTGGCAAAGAAACAGACCTGAGGATCAGGGGAGCAGACTAGAAGGTCCAGAAACAACCCCAAATATTCTAAGCCACTTTATCTTTGACAAAGGAGCCAAATACCCTCAATGGAGGAAAGATAGCCTTTTTAACAAATGGCGCTGGAAAAACTGGGTTTCAACTTGCCAAAGATTAAAGCTGGAATTACCATGCACCGAACTAAAATCAAAGTGGATTAGAGACTTAAATATTAAAATAGAAACAGCAACCCTGCTGGAAGATAGATTAGGTGGAACTCTTGAAGACAATGGCATAGGGAAACACTTAGTGAATAAAATCTCAGCAGCACGGGAACTACCAGGAAGAATCAACAACTGGGATCTCACCTTACTAAAAAGGTTCTGCACAGCAAGAGAATCCACAAACAGAGCAAAAAGACCGCCTATAATATGGGAAAAAAATTTTACCAGCTGTTTCTCAAACAAAGGACTATGATCTAGAGGATATAAAATACTTAAAAAATTCACCTGCCCCACCTCTGATTTAAAGACCCAATTAAAAAATGGGCACCTGAAATGAACAGACATTTTTCAGATGAAGAAGTAAAGGCAGCTAGGAAGAATATGAAAAAATGCTCAACATCACTAGTCATTCGAGAGATGAGGATGAAAACGACACAGAGATTCCATCTCACTTGACAAAGAACGGCTGCTATCACAAAATCAACCAACAACAAATGCGGGTGGGCCCGTGGTGAGAAAGGAACCCTTCTCCACATTTGTTGAGAATGTAAATTGGTGCAACCACTGTGGAGATCAGTGTGGAGATTCCTCAAAAGCCTAGGAGTCAAGGTTCCATTTGACCCTATTATTCTCCTACTAGGTATATACACAAAAGAATTAAAAGAATCATACCACAGTGACATATGTGCATCCATGTTTATAGCGGCTCAGTTTGTGATAGCTAAATCTTGCAAACAGCCCAAATGACCATCAACTGGGTACTGAATAAAGATGTTGATGGTTTTAATATAAAATGAAGTATTACTCACCCATAAAGAATGATAAATTTGAGTCATTTATTCTCAAATGGATGTACCTTGAGGACATACTCCTAAGTGAAATAAATAGGACACAGATGTGTAAATACCATATGTTTTCTCTAGTATGAAAAACTGAAGGGCTAAATGAATGCTAAAATGTGTGGTATTGTGAGATAGGACGAAAATGTGCAAAAGGAAAAGGGAAAGAGTGGGTAGGGGAAAATAAATCAGGGAAATAAAGAGTTTGATAGTAAAAGAAAGGAAACAAAGCTTATGTATATAGGGAGTGGGATTGTAGGGAGGGGATAGTAAAGGGGAAAAAGGTCAAGATGTGTCACGTACAGACACAAATTCTCATTGTTGAATGTAACCATAATGTACGTATAAAATGCACCAATAAAATCAAGTAAAAACATAAAAAGGTGATCTGAGCACCTGTAGTTCATTTGGCGAGCTGTTCCCTCTAACAGGCTCTGCACTCCTGCCCTGCTGAGGAGCTTCGAGCTCGTAAGGTGATGTAATTCATTGTTCTCTTCACGCGCCGGGGGCTTCTCATTTCTGCCACTTGTTTACACCTGTATTCTCGGCACTCCTATCATTCCACATGAGTAATTTCCAAATTAAAACTGCCACTCAGCTGGAAGGCCTTGAAGTCTTTTGTTTATTAATCTGAATATCATTCAAGTCAACATGTCGTTTTCTAGTTGTGCTCAGTAAATCGTTCCAGGTCTGGAATCAATGGTTTTTGGTGTTACAACAGTGTAACGCTAGAGAAGAAGACATGGAGGGTAAACACAGAGCCATGACATGATTCAGGGTGGGAGACATAGGGCCTGGTGACCCCACCCCTGTGATCCTACCAAAGGTTTGGCTCAGACAGAGCTCTGGGATGCTGGGACCATGATCTCCCTCTGGAAAGTGAGTGACAGGTGGAGCCTCATCGTGCCCTTGATTTGCTCTACTCGGGAGTGCCATGTTTAATCCCCAGTTCTTGAAGGCCCCTCTCTACAGGGGACCTGAAAGGTGAAATATCAGCTGCAGGCCTTGACCTTGAGGGTTCCAGGCTAGTAGGGATATCCTGACCCCAGAAACCAGAGCAACTAGTCAAGCCAGAGGAGTCCGTATTTTTCCCATCTCTTGATCATACTGCACACAAGAGAGTCAAAATGTGAACTCAAATTAGCTTATATAAAAACTTAAAAGGGGATGTGGTATTTATTAGATCATGTAATAAGAAGTCAAAAGAATACCACCCACTTGCTCAGACTTGACCAGGCTCGGGAGCTCTGGAGAGATTGTTAGGGTTCTGCTATCTCCACTTTGCAACTCTGCTGTCTCTCTTGGCTTGGAGTCTCTCCTCTAGTGTATGTTCTCAACACCCACAGCCATTGGCCCTCTGACCCACCTGTGTCCTAGCAACTCAGTACCTTCAGTGGAAAAAAGAGAAATCACTCCTGAAGCCCTTGGCAGAAAAGTTCTAGCAGAGACTGGATTGTTTTAAGATAGATATAGTTCTGTTCTCAGCCACTCAGTATGGATAAAACTGGGCCACGTGCCCAATTTTGTTGCTATAGATAATCCCAAAGGTCATTCCTCCCTCCCTGGATGGAAAAGGTCTCTGACTTGAGTCAGCAGAAATAAGGGCGGAGGTGGTGAAGGAAGTAGAACTTGGATAGAAAACAACAACAAACATTCATTATACCAAATCATGCTTCATGGATTCCAAGTCCCATAAAATGATCCACCCACACAGGGAATAAAAGTTCCATGCTTGAATTAGCTTTGAAAATGTTGCAATCTCAAAACCCTCTAACTTTAAAGGTTCTGAAAAGTCCTGTGGTGAAGAGACGTCTTTAAATTTGTTTAGTCAAGTATTTCTTAAAATATTGAATCACCTCGTCATTGTGCTTTTCAGAATCAACTTTAACATCCCAGAAAATTGGGGAAGAATTCAAACACCAAGAAAAACAACACCAAACAGTCTGAGGTGGGAGTGAGGTTGGAGTTCCTGTACTGAAGCTGGGAGAGATAGATACATTAGGAATTAGCAGCTTAGGAACACGTTAAGATGGTTAAAGGATGATCATTCTTGGCTGACAGGGGTGCAGTGCTTGGACATGACAGAGTGGAAAAGAGCAAAAATACAGGGGCTGTAATGGTGCCTCCTACTTTGGGATGATCTCAGTGAAGCTGCACTAGATGGTGAAGGTAGGTATTCTGGGAAGAGTAGAGAAGCTGTGTTAGCATTGTGACAAAATACTTGAGGAAATCAACTTCAAGAAGGAAAGGCTATGTGACTCATAGTTTCAGAGGTTTCGGTCTATGCTCAGTCAACTTCATCACTTTTAAGCCTGAAACAAGGCAGAAATATCATGGCGCAGGAAACCAGCTTGCCTCATGGTGACCAGGAAGCAGATAGAAGGGTGTGAGATAGAGATTACACTTGTCAGTGATTCCCCTGGTGTCCTTCTTCCTCTAAGAGGGCTCCACCTCCTATGAGCCATTCAGCCATGAAGTAATCAACAGGTTAGTCCATGGAAAATATCACTGCCCTCCTAATCCATCACCTCTCTGGGCCCCACCTCTGTACCCTGCTGCTTTGGAGATCAAGCCCCATGACATGAGTCTTTGGGGAATACTTCATAATGTAACCATACCAGAAGTGCATGGTCCAAGTGAGGCCTTCTTAATGGATCCACTTCCTCTTAATGCCACTTAGTACTCAAAGTCAAATTCCAGCAGCCTCATCAAGCTGGAAAATCTAAGGACACCTCAAATGGGACTTTTAGGCTCTGGATGGGATTTGTGGGCAGAACCTGCACTTGTTGAGACACAATCAGGAACACAGGAACAATTTGTGGATTTTAAATGGAGACCTTGGTACAGGCAGTGGATGGGCTGACTACCTGAACAGAGACAGTGAAAAATCACAGAGTAATGCAGCAGGAATCCTTGGCTGGGGTTTCAAAGAGAGAGACAATGTACCAGTCTTGAGTATGGGTCTCCAGCAGAAGCTGGCATCACCGTGAACCAGCCCTAAAGAGCCTGGGGCCACAGAGAAGACACAGTTGGTTTTGGAGGTGTCAAGAAATATTTTTTGGGCCAGGGATTTAGCTCAGTGGTTCTGGTGCCTGCCTTATAAGCAGAAGGTCCCAAGTTCAATATCCAGTACCAACCACCCAACAAACAAACACCCCCAAAATATCTGTTCCACAAATACATGTGCATATGTACATATGTGTACAAATGTGTGTCCTTTTCTTTTCTCTACAGCCTTCCGTGAGTGCCTGCCCTGCTGGACCCAGGCAGAAGCCAGTGGATACCAAAGCCTCCAGTGCACCTGGAGAAGTGAGCTGCTTGGGAACTTCTTGCTGTGCAGAACAGAGCAGGGAAAAGACCAAGAGGTGTTAGATCAGCATGGAACCCAGTTCCAAAATGGAAGATCAGGTGGTTTCCCAGATGTCCTCTCAGAATGAGTGGAAGGTAGAGCAAAGATAAGTAAGCAACAGAAAGCTATGGGGCGAAGAACTGAGAAACTAATCTGTATCTCACGCCCTTCTATCTGCTTCCTGGTCACCATGAGGCAAGCTGCTTTCCTGTGCCGTGATGTTTCTGCCTTGTCTAGTCTTAAAAGCAATGAAGTCAACTGATTATGGACCAAAACCTCCGAAACTGTGAGTCGCATAAGCCTTTCCTTCTCAAAGTTGATTTCCTCAAGTATTTTGTCACAGTGGCAGAGCAAGGGCTACTGTGTCAAAATATCAGAAATCTACCAAAAGGTCACCCTCCTCCACTCAAGGCCCCCAGGCATACTCAAAACCAAAGACCATGACCCTGCCCTGTATTTAAGTCCATTTGCATTGTAGTTTTGATTCCCTGCAGTGGGCTTTGCACATCATGACACTTCATCTAAAAACCTCATATATCCAAAAACTCCCCCTCCGATGGGTCAGTTACCCCTTGGGCTGCGGCTCCTGTCAACACTCAGATAGAGGTCCTTACATAATCCCATGACTTTAAGTGACCCAGTACCTGCCCCTGTTGGGCCAGCCTGAACTCACCTACGGGAACGTACCTTCATTTCTTTTGCATTTAACAAACCGTACTATTGCTACTCCTTTTGAGTGTTCTGCTCAGTTCTTTGTTCAAGGTATCGAGATCAAGGAAACAATTCCCCCAAGACCCTCAGGCTGATGACAAGACCAGATTAGGCAAACTTTTTCCTATAAGGGTGAAGTTCTGCTCTGTAACCTGTTGCGTCTCTGTGGCAAACTGACTGCACACAAAATGCTGTCTTCTAATGACATGTCATAAAAACAAAGCATTCAGGAGGCTGAGGCAGGAAGATTGCTGAAAGTTCAAGGCCAGCCTAAACTACAAAGGGAGACTTGGCTTAAACAAACACACAAATGGAGAGAATGGAGAGTCAAATTTGGGCCATGGACCATCCTTCCCGAGCCCTTCATCATAAAGTGATGCTGAGAACATTTCAGGGACACATATCACCTTTGGACTTGACACTCAGAAAGGGAATGTTTCACTTCTCTCAATGGGATCAGAATCCTGCACTTGCACAGATGATAGGCTTATCTGAGAACCATTTAGAAATATTTCTGTGTCTACAGTGCTTTTCTCCCAGGATTCTGCCTTGCCACATCTGCCTGGACCATCACAGCAAACAACTACACCATCACCACACATCGGTGAGATCCATCAGCAGGTCACAGCCTTGGCTTCCACACCTTCTGCAGGACAACGTGCAGTTTCTTCTTCCAAGAGCCCAAGGATGAGGGAATTGTGAGCAACAGGGGGTTGATTTTGAATTGTACATAATAAGCCGCTAGTCAAGGGCTGATCATTCATTGTTTTAAAGGGGCGAATTTTGTCTGCAGGTTGGTGCGAGTAATTCTGTGAAACGACCTCATGCGGGTGTGAGGATGGAACGAGGGAGGCAGGGGAAGTCGTTCAGGTTGGAATGAGGCCCAAGCGGGGCAGGTAACTGTTTAACCCGGGGAGATGCCATCCCTGTCCCCAACCCCAGGGCACAGCCACGGCCCATCTGAGCTCCGCTTGCCTGACAAAGGGCTTGGTTTGAAACTTTAAAACAACCACGAAGCAAAATCTCTCCCCAAAGGCAGAGCTCTCCTGAAAACGCTCATTCTTTGGGATTTCAAAAAGAAACAGGGTTTTGGGCAATTTGTACATGCCTCTCTCCCAGCCTAGGTGGGGCACAGTCTGGACTTAACAACTTTGACCTTCTCTGTCTCCTTCGCTACTCAGTTGGGCTCCTTTCCCTGTATTCCTTGACTTCCTTTGCTGATGTATGTGAGACCCCTCACCCCATCACCACAACCCTCAAGAGGACAAAATGACAACAGTGACTTGCTTGGTTGGAAGAATCTGAACAGAACTTGCTGGCCACGCGCTGTCTACTGCTCCTAGCGAACCAGCAGAACACCAGCTGGCGTGTGCAGGTCAGGGGCTGTGACTCAGAGCTCAGCACACTCAGTCCAGGAGAATGGAAGACGCGCTTAGGAGTTTTGGAGGCAAAGCGTGCAGCTTTATTCTAATGGTGACGGGCCAGTCTGCGACGCCTCCACAAAGAGGCTGGTGCCCCCGCGCCACTGAAGCCAGGCTTTTATACCTTCGTTACGGAATGTTCTTGAAGATAAGGGTGGAGTTACACTTAGTATCGGCTCTTGGCTGAGCTCAACAATTCTATTGATTACAAGCTTACAAATCTCATTGGTTAGTACAGTGTACAGGCAGCAAATTCCATTGGTTAAAACAGTGCACAGATGTCCACCTATAACGGAGAAGCAAGTGTAACGATCCTCTTTAACAATGGTCACAAGGATTCCAGGGGAGCCAATATCATATTGTCCTCTCTCAGTTTTAGAAAGTGCCTCTTTACCACTCATATAAAAGAGGTAGAGGAGCTGAAAAGAGTTTACCTGCTCTGTCAACACTGGATTGGTTCCTAAAGCCAAGTATGTAATCTTTCCTCCTAGTCAGGTGGTATTTCCCTCTTCAGCTTCAGACACCACCCCACCCCCTGTGGGTGGTCCTCACCGCTACCCCATCCTGATTTATCTTAATCTTGTGGACACACATTGCTTGTATGTCTCCAAAAATGACCAGCATTAGAATCTGATCTTCACAAGTTGAGTGTACTTGGGACCAAAAACATTTCAGATTTCAGAGTTTTGTGGATTTGGGATTACTTTCATAAACTGTACAGAGCATTTCTAATCTGAAAATCAAAGATATGAAAGGCTCCAAAATCTGGAACTTTAGTTTATTTAAAAAGTTTCATATCACAGAACATTCTGGATTTTTAGATTAGAGCTACTAATGCTGTATTTCAAAAGAAATTACTTTGGGTAGAAATAATTTTCTGAAAGCAATACAGTTTTTGAAAGCGAACACTTATGGACTTGCTTTGTGTCAACAGTATTACTTATGATGCTTGTAATAAATAGGTTTTATCTCATCTGCAAATTCCAGTTGATTGGAAGTTCCTGCCTTAAAGCGCATCGACACTCCACAGGAAAGAGTGCCATGACTGATTAGTAGTGTCTGCCCTGGGCATAGGTTAGGACAGAGATAGCTGCTCTTCTCATGGTAGGTGTTCAACCATTACTTGCTGAAGTGGAGCAAGATATAAAATGCTCATAAATCAGAATTAGGACACCTGGGATTTTAAAACCAGCCTTGCTGCTAATTAGCTACATCCATATGGAGGAAGTTTCTAATCCTCTCTGGGGCTCCATGGTCTTAGCTATTATAGAGAAAGTTTGAGACCAAAGCAGAAACATTTAACCTGGAGCCTCCAACCTTGCAATGTAAATTGTGAAGAGTTGAACAGGAATTCCCCAAAGGAGTGTCAATTTTTCAAGATAAACTCCTAAAAAAGCTGCAGCATGTAGTGGTTAAGAGAGACTTTGTGTTCAGATGAACCCAAGATCGGAGCTGCTTGGAAAAACTGCAAAATGTCTCTGTACCTTGTTGTCCTGAAGTGGAGATAATGACAACTTTGATACAGTCTGCTAAGAATTCAGTAAGATAAGCTTTGTCAGTCCTTTAGTTGGGCCTCTGTAAGCATCCAATAAGTCATGTTTCTATTGATACTATCACGATTTTAAATGAGACAGGCCACTTCCCTTCTAGAGGCGTCCAATTAACAGAGTGATCATTAGTTATAGAGATTCTGAAAGGGGAAAACACATCCCTTTGCAGAAGATCAGAGCCGTTTGGTTTTCTGGCCACATCCTTTAGAACATGAGACCCAAGGGAAGGAGGGGAACACATCAAAGAGGTTTGTGATGTGGAAAAGGCTGGGGTGCTCAGGGAGGGATGTCCTCTAAGCCTGTGGCTTGAATGTCTGACTCCTCCAAATGCCAGGAAAGCATCTCCACAGGGCTCAGTACACAGGCAGCTCTGCTGATGGGAGGCAAAGCCATTCTGAGATTTTTCTGTGCTATTCTGTGACTCAGTGTACAGCTGGTGTCCCCTGTTGGGCCAATTACTAACTTAAAATGTTGTTAGCAAAAGGCAGCCGTGTTCATTATGTAGCAGCTAGCACTCAGGCCCAGTGGTTGCCTATTTATGCTGTTTGAAAAGCTATTCTTTTGTGGTCCTTTGTGTGTGTGCGTGTCACCGAAAGAGCTCCAGATCACAGATTCTTTCCTGTTGCTGTCTGTCTCCTTTTCTGAGGCCCATCCATCACCCTCTCTCCCTCCACAGGGACCAGCCAGGACTGGCATTACAGGAACTGAAGTTATTGGACACAGAGACGCTAAATCCTGCAGGAGGGAAGAGACTGAGATAAAGGGAGGAAGGAACTAATCAGGTCAGCATCCTCTTGGCTCCAATTGTTGGGGGTCACATGACATCTTCAATGAAGAAATCTGAAGCCTCCCCATTAACCAGTGGTTCTGCTGTTGAGATGTGGGCAGGACTGCCTGGACTCTGGGCATCCTTTTGACCTTGGACAAGTCACTAGGCTTTTCTGACTCCCAGCTTTTCTTTCTGCAGACTGAAATTGCTGTGTCAGAGCTGCCTCGTGAATTCACTCTGTGCTTATAATTCAGGGAGCGATGATCCCATGACCAAAAGCACATGGACAGACTGAGTTCTCTGGTGAACTCCTACCTGGCCTTTTGAGACCCAGGCTGTGCACTGACCATAGAAGCTCAACTGACCACAGTTGAGGGTTTCAAAGATCTGAATACCTCTGGGTTAAAGCCACATCCACAGAACCCAGAACTCACAACTCCAACAACCTGAAATAGCATCTACCCATTGAGGCGATTTACTTCTTTTGTTTTTGAAATCCTGTGCTATTTGACAGCAAAATCACACCCATTGGCACAGCCAAGTAAGGAAGCCAAGCCGCTGTCAGTCTGGATGGTGATCAGTGCATCCGCCTTGTTTCCCTAAACAAGCAGGATGAATGCGTCTCAGGCATAAGATTAGTTCCGTCAGCAGCAAAAGTTTTTCTGCTTCTTCCAGCCAGTTTGACATCTAAAATCTTCACCTTGTCAGGTGCCTGCTGCTTACTAACCCAGCTGTTCATTCTATCCAACTTTGGCTCTTCTGATTTTATTTTCTCTCTTTAGAGTCACTTCCTGCAAAGTATAAGGCAAAGATTTCCAGAAGGAAACTTAGGGAAACCAGTTTCTTGCTTAGGTAAAAGACACCCATTTACACCTCTCCTCTTTTGCTTCAGGATAAACCAGAAGATACAGAGTCACCCAGAGCCCCCTTTGCCCACCCGATCTCTGTGACAACGACTCCCCTCCAATCCAAGGAGAGAGGGGTCTTTCTTCCTCAAAGGAAAAGCTTCCCCTTTCACTTCAGCCATAAGCAGCTCAGTGTTTGCTGATTGAATATGACAGTGGTCTCCTTAGTAACCTCACACTCACAGGATTAGAGGAGACAAGTCCCCCTTCAATGCTCCAGGTTACAAAACCCCAGCCTAGAACAGAGCATGGCTCTCCCTCACACTGGTAAACAGGACATAATGAGGTGAAAGAAAAAAACCAGGTGATACAAAGCAGCTTCTCTCCAAGCAACAGGGGAGGCTCGTTATACTACACAGAGGTTCTTGTGACCAAGGGCCTTGTGTACAGTGAACACCCTACCAGGGCTCTTTCTAAATGGCTCGCTGTTTTAATGAGATAAGACATCAGGCTCGCTGTAGCTTTTGATTAAAGCATACAGATGATAAATGAGAGGGAGGGAGGGAGGGGATGAGGTCCGACTCCCACGAGGAGATCACTAAGAAAGCCTGCGTCACGGGACACGCTAAAGACCTACTAGATTCCACCCTGAGAGGACGGCACGCCTGGCTGCCTTACCCACTGTGGTGCTTAGCATGGCACTGGCCAGTGACTGATGCCCCTGATGTGCTCTGCTTAGACACTCTGTGCGTTATTACACCGGTTGGAGCCTCCAAATCCTCAATGCGCTGGATAACATCATTACCCCTGTGTGCTGCAGACAAGAACAATGAGACTCTGGAAAAAGTCTCTGGGCTGAGGTTCCACAGTCCATGGCAAAACCAGACAGAACCTGTCCCTGTGCAGCTGACGGTACCTCAGTGCTGGACCACTCTAACTGAACTCTCTGAACAAACAGTCGCTTTTTCTCCCAACCCCACGGGTACAAACAAGGCTGGGTTCCTCTCCAGGGCCCTCAGCCTTGTGTACCCGCCAACCTAGAAGCACCAAGCGGCATGTGGAGGTTCCCCTCAAGGAGCTTCAAGCATCCCCTTGCTTTGAAATTCTTCAGCTCCATCTCCTTCGCCCTGGAAGTCGCCTCTAAATTTGCAGCTGGAGTGAGCTGGTTTCCACACAGCCCATTCTAATTCATGGAGGGAGGTTCACTCTCTGTTGCTTCTCCAACATATGTTTATCCGAATTAATCACAGTAACAGGGGGTCGTATATCCCTGGCATAGGGCTCCACTGCCTGGGCAGATTTTCCTGGCAGGGCACCCAGGCAGGCCCATGGGGCTGGGGAACGGGGCGGCAGCAGAGCTAATTTTATGGAGCCCTGGTGAGAAGCTGTCAGCCTCTTTTCAGACTGTTGGAATTGTGGAAGAGGAAGGCAAAATATAGTTGTGAACATCCGGTGGAAGTCGTGTAGTTCATGACATAGATTCTTGTGGGGGAGCCCAGAAAAGTAGGTGATAGAGCAGAGCTGTAGCCTATATGTGGTCCAAGGCCTCTGCTCTGGGCTGATGCTAAGCAGGACTTAGGAAAACAGCAGCCACTTGGACTAGAAACCTCAGAGTTATCTGGGGTTCCACCCTTCATCTTAGCCACAGCGTCCCATCAGTTTCAGGATCTGTTTCATTACCACTCTCTGCTTGAGTTCCCTAGATTTTCCAACAATGCCACATTGTTCCCAGCCTCTACCAGTACTCTCTTCTGTTTGATGCATCATCCCCTTAGCAGCTAGAGTGGTTTTCTTAGAGGGAGGAATATCTACCAAAAGGCTTCTAGAACTTCCATCTTTTTTTTTTTTTTGTACTGGGAACTAGACCCAAGGTCTTTGTACTGAGCTATCTCCCTAGCTCTTCCTCTATTTTTTGTTTTTTGAAACAGGGTTTACTGTTGCCCAGGCTCAGCTAGAACTTGGCATCCTTCTGCCTCAGCCTCTTAGAGTGCTGGCTTTATAAACCTGTACTACCATCCCCCGGTTCCTGACTTCATCACGAAACAAAATCTGCAGTCTGGCATTCCAACTCCTTCAGAGGTCAGCCCTATCTAGTGCTACAGTCTCACTCTTTGTACAAGGGCTCACTCTTAATGAACATCAGTGCACTTTCTTGCTTCCTTCTTGCTGCATATGCAGTTTCCATTATCCACAAACGCGGGCTAGCATGATTTCCTCTGCAAGGTTACCAAGACTCAGTGCTTTCCTGTCTCTCTCCTGGAGGTACAGCTCTAGCTCTCCAGGAAAGTCTTAGGTAACCATCAACTTTATGTTCACTCCCAAGAAGCTCAAAAATACATCATGTAAATTAACAAGACTCTCATTAACATAGATTACATTAATAGGATGCTAACCAAGATCACAGTAGATTGAACAGTGGACTTTGGCACCAGCCATGAGATCATGTACAAGGAACTGAACAATATTTATCCTGGGATCTTCCTCTGTGAGACAGGAATAATGATATTATCTCTCTCATGTGTGTGTTTTTTAGCTTGGTGAACATCAAATGCTTTATCTTCCACACAGATATGGTTAACAAAGAACAGTAATATTGCTGACAGTGACTGATAGCAATAATAACTTAATAACAATAATAATAATAAATCAAGTGTCTTGGTGGCTTTGTCACTTTTTCATCACTGGGACAAAGTATCCAACAACCTCAACTTAAATAATGATAAGTTTAATTTAGTTCATGGCTCCAAACCATGTTTGACTAGCAGAAAGAGGAAAGCAGAAAAAAAAGAGCCCAAACCAGAGCAGCCAGGAAGCAGGGGGTGGAGGGAGGAGCCAGAGAGACACACCCTTCCAGGTCACGCCCTCAGTGAACACTTTCTCCAACCAGACTCCACCTCTAACAGCACATTCAGTATGATTACTCCCTCGTGAGTACAGCACCCCACGATCCAGTCACCTTCCACAAGCCCGGTGTTTGAACATATGAGCCTTTCGAGATCTGTTCTAGATCTAAACCACAACCCCAATAAGTCTGGGGTCCCCATAATCCAGTATTAAAGTAAAATATTGTTCACTGGCCAAAGAGTACCCCTCCAAAAAGCAATGTCATTATCTAATCTCTCTCAAAGAAATATCCAGTTCATAACTCGGCACCATGTTTAAAACTCCTATTCCCAATCACTCTTACTCCTCCATACGGCAGCTACCCCAGGGTGATTCCTTTCCTAACCTCCCCACACATAGCAATTCACTCAAGAACTCATCACCAAGCCGTCTTCTTCTCTTACGTCTCCTTTTCATCTGTGGACTGAATCTCTCCAGCCTCGGTTCTTGGTTTACCCCGCACTGAGTCCAGGGCAGGGGGACAAGGAGGGGCCTGGGGAAATGCTAAGCAAACAATAGAGACTTGGTCTCTGTAGAGATGGGAGGGAGTGATGTATATTTGCACATCGGCCCTGCTCTTCCTGCCAAAGCCACAATCTAGAACACAATATGGACAGCGGTAGCCAGTTTGACAAACTGAGATGAACTTTCTAATTCTAAAAGAAAGTAATGTAGTAAATGGCCAGTGCCATTTTAAAGCAGCCTGGAGTCAAGATAGGTAGCGTCCTATTCCCCACACCAGTGCCTTATCCCTCTGCAAAGCCAGCCTATGGCATAGTCCCTACAGGACACAAGGGGACTCTGGGCGGCAGAAAAGTATGCCAGCTTGGCATTTTAGTGACATCTACTATCAACAGCAGCACATCTTCTGACTAGTAGTTGCCTTTAAGGATTCATCCTACAAATGACCCCAAACACCAACCGAACATGCATATGCCAGGGTGGTCTCTACAGCAATGTAGAAGCACAAGACCAGCATCTGAGTGCTCAACAAGGGAGAATGGTAAAAATATGACGGTACCTTCCTGCAGGGCCTCGCTGTTGTGTGCCTCTTTGTGCTGATACAGGAAAATCTCCAAGGTAGTTTTTGAAATGCAAAAGTGATGTGTGGAAGCTTTTACAGTCTGCCCTCTGTATCTGTAGTTTCCAAATCTGCAGACTCAACTAACCAGGAACTGAAAACATTCAGAAAAATATGGAACATATACAGGCTTCATTTTTCTTGTCATGCCCTAAATAATAGAGAATAACAATAATTTGTGTGGTATTTATATTATAATGCTTATCATAGGTCACTGAGAGACAATTTAAAGCACAGAGAAGAGTGTGAAAAGAGGTTCTATGCAAATATGACACCATTTTATATAAAAGATTTGAGTATGTGCAGATTTCGGTGTCCACAGGGGACACAGAACAAATCTCCCATGGATACTGAGGGGCAAGTACATTAGATATGCTTGAATTTGCATTTCTCAAATTATTTGATATATTTAAATAGGTCTATTTTATACTTATGCTTTCCATACATAAAAAATATATCAGGAAAAATTTATAGGAAATCACTGAGCATGGTCAGGCCTCAGCCATGGGGTGGGATGAAGGTGGGAAGGAAACATTTTTCTGCTACAAAGCTCTTGGTGTTTCTTTTTCCTTAGTCTTTAGAGTGAAACTTTTTCTCTTTTTTTGGAAGCAAATTGTACTTGCTTGAAAAGAGACCCAGATTCAAACCTGTCTTCTCTTCTTAACTGTGTGACTTTAGTATTTTCCCTTTTTAGATTTCTGTTTTCTACCGATGGGAAGAGAATTAGAATCCAGGTCTTGCCTGGTTTTAAGAAGTAAGTGAGATCATGCAATCAATGGTTAATAAATGGTGGTTTGGTGTTTTAGTCTGTCTTCAAGTCTTGGCCATTGTGCAAGTCTTGTTTCTCATGTGAGTCAAAGTTCTTTGGTCCTGCCTTTGACCCTCATCTTCATCTTCCTTTCTCAGAATTATATCTGCCTCTGGACATGGTAACAAGTCATGTTTACCTTCAAGACTTCCTCTTCAACAGCTGTGTAACTCTTTCCAGCAAATCGTCTTCCTAACCATATTCAACCACCGAACCTACAAAGGGACCTATTCTCTGCTGGGCCTTCACATTTCTGATCAGGAGCAACTATAATAAGATCTAGGGTGTGTTGGGCATCTTCTATGCACCTGGTACTTTCCCAGTGCGTAGTTTGGGTAATACTCAGTGAAGGAAGGCTGTTATCCTCGTAATGCAAACAAGGAAACTGAAGGTGAGCAAAGTGGGAGTAAGGAACTCACTAAGAACTGAGAGTAGTGGAGCTGTGTTGGTGTCCTGCCTCTTCTATTTTTACCACTGTGTGTCCAGAAAATGGACACACCACAGTGTGGAGACCCTCCACCCCCTCACCTCCATTGAATCACCAGATGCTCCCTGTTCACATATTCTGTTCCTCACTCTCTCTCCAATGACATCTTTAGAGGAGAGAGCTGCAAAGGGAAGCCTAAAAAGAAAAATATCCCCAGCCTGGACAGAAGAGTGCCTGAGCTCTGAACGTACGACCCGGTCCACAGTCTGTATGTCAGGATTCTCAAGGGAGCTATCTTGCCCTCATTACACCAGGCTCCAATTGGATGCAAGAGACTTTACTGCATACATGTAGTGCCTAATTATGGCCTTATGGCCATGGATAAGTGGCTCACCTTCCCCACATGGCCAAACACTCTTTATAGTGGCTCTGTGGGAAGAACTGCACACTCAGGGGTGACTCTCCATACCCATGAACCCCTTGCCACAGCTTGATGAATGGTGGGCACCTCAGTCTATCT
This sequence comes from Thryonomys swinderianus, assembly GCA_004025085.1. Classification (NCBI taxonomy): domain Eukaryota; kingdom Metazoa; phylum Chordata; class Mammalia; order Rodentia; family Thryonomyidae; genus Thryonomys; species Thryonomys swinderianus. Next base: position 22,762 of record PVIC010000825.1, on the reverse strand, counting down.
GTTTCATAACTTAATTTTCCACCAGAGATAAATAAGGCCATTTTCCTAAGGGCATTTCTTGTAAGAACTGAAGCCAACTCATGCATCGATTTAGAATTGCTTGGTCAGGACAGCTGTACTTTAAATTTAGAATTTCCAATGTATTTAGTCTGGATTCTGGTTTTGCAATGCAAAAGATGGCTTACCATTATTATGCACTTACCATTATTATGCCACTGCTCCTGCACCTAACCTGAATTTACCTATTAGATTCTTTTTATTTATTTATTTTTGTGGTGCTGGGAATTGGGAATTGAACTCAGGGCCTTGTGTATTCAAGGCAAGAACTCGACTACTGAGCTACATCCTCAGCTTGTTGGATTCTTCTTCTAAGGCAGGTACTATTGTTATAGATGAGGAAACAGAGGTTCAGAGAGGTGAAGTAATTAGCCTGAAGTCCCTCAAAAGTATGGGCAGTACGAAACAGAGGCATCTGGAATCCTGGACCTGTGGTCATTTATTATTCATTCTGTTAGTCAATTATCCAACAAATATATGTCAGTATCTTCCCATTTCTGGCTCTGGGGATTGTCAGGGAGCGAGACAGTCATACTTCTGCACTTGTATAATCTTGATAATTCTTTTTATTTTGAGACAGGGTCTCGCTTTGTAGTTCAGGCTGGCCCTGAGCTCACTATGTAGCCCAGGCAAGCCTCAGACTCAGCAATCCTCCTGCCTCTGCCTCCTGAGTGCTGGGATGACAGGCGTGAGCCACCATGCCTGGCACTGTGGTGTGTGGTACTGATTGCTGGTGGGTATGAGCCACCACGCCCACTATTGCTGTTCGTGGTTACTGGGGATTGAACCAGGGATAGAACCAGGGACCTTGAACTTGCTGGGCAGGCGCCGGAATCACCGAGCTAAATCTCTGGCCAGAGAATTCTTGTGTCAGGAGCACATTATGTTTGCAAAATAACCATTGCCTCTTATTTGCAGAGCACTTTAAAGTTTACAGCATGCTTGCATACCCATTATCTCATTTTGAGTAAACTTACCATGCTCTTGATGCTTAAATAGATGGCAAATGACACCTAAGTCTTTGGAGCAGCCTGTTGCTGACAGTGTATCCTCTTTTACTCAGTCTTTCCTTATGTTTACTGTACTCGGAGCAATTGCATTTAGATTAAATTACGGTCCTCTCAATCACTTCTCTCTCGGCTTTCTGCTGCTATTAAGATGCTCTTTGGTCTCCAGATTGCTGACTTCTCTTCACCTTTGCTACGACTTCCGAAATGAACATGTGTGTCTCTGTGCTGGGGGTTGGTGCCACCAACAGGGTGCAGCCCGACAACCAGGGGCTGTCAACCCCCTTCTGTTCCTGTGCTGGATCTGTGTGGGGGAGTACTTTGAGTCCTATGTGTCTTCCTATAATAGCATTTTAAAATATTTAAAATAAATTGTTGAAATTTGAACACTTACTGTGTTTTTTGATCACATCTGATATGTCCCAAGTCTCTTGAGGACAATCCTCCAGCAAGTACATTTTGCAGCAGCTCTCTGCAATGGAAACAGAGTACAAGCCAGAAAGGATGCAGTTTCCTAGAAAGAGCGGAAATAACCAACAGAGATCAGTTTGGGTAATATATTTTATTTAACCCAATAGAGTATAACAAGTATTTCATCTCAAGTTGTAATATAGACTAGTATAATGAGCTATTTTTCTTTTTTCCATATTATTGATGTCTCTGTTATGTGATATGAGTTTTATGCTTCCAAGCTACCTCAGTTTGGAGTAGCCATATTTTAGATCTCAACAGCCCTGTGTCTCGTGGTTGCAGTCTGGGGCAGCACAATGCTAGAAATGGTGGCGTGACAGTCAGTTACACTGGCGACTTCCTCCCACAATGAAGCATGTATCTCAGTAGTCAGGCCCTGTTGTGGTCTCTATATACACACACACTAAAGATGGGCCAGTTAGGAGAACGAAACAGAGCGAGGCTTGGGCTTCTGATGTTTGCAGCCTTTGCTTTCATCTCTTGTGCAGCTGCACTGGGAGTCAGTGCTGGGAGGATACACAGGAAGCCACATGAAGAGGAACACGGAACACTGGACTCCTGGGCTGGCACAGGCTGAGCTCCAGCAGCAGCCCACAGCCAGTGTTGCTTATCAGCCAAGGCCAAGCTCCACCTTGAACTTTCCTGCTATTCACACGTCCGAGCCCTTTCCAGAAGGAGTAACCAATCAAAATTGTGAGAAACACTGACTTGTTATTTTAAACTACAGTGTTTTGAGGTGGTTTGTTTCCCAGCAATTGATAAGCAAAAGCCATGGTAAAGATTTTACTTTTACTTGGAGTGAAATGGGGAGCCATGTAAGACTTCTGAGCATGGGTTGCTTGATCTACATGACTGTTAATGAGGTGACCCTGGATGTCAGATGAGTAAGAGATTGTTGAGAGTTAGTGCAAGTTAGATGTCAGAAGTGCCTCCCCTCCCTAAAGGCCGTTAGTTATAGCATATCTCTAGGTTCAGTGTGCACAGGCCACCCAAGCCACCCTCTGCCCCTGAGCTGGACTGTGAATGTATAAACAGCCTATCGCGAATACTTAACATATGTCTTAAGGTTTTCTGAAGTCACTGCATTTCAAGCATAAAATTCCCTCCTTCTACCCAGGCCTGAGTGCCTCAGTTCTGCTTAACTACACAGAGATACTTCATGAAGCAGGAACTAAAGACATTATTAAATGACAATAGGTCGGTTGCCCAGCAGAGGAAGCCACACCCACAATAATGAATAATCAACATTTATTTGTTTATTCATTTATTTTTCTAGCTGGAGCAGAGTCTCTGATTTGCTTCAGTGAGAAATGAATGATCTGCCTGCTGAGAGCAGAACTTGCTTTTTGTATCAGCTATTTGTTGCCATAGTAATGCCACATAACAAGCATTCAGGAAAGCTTGGTGATATACAACAGTATACTTTTGTGCTCAAGTGCCTAGGGTCCCTAGTCCAGTTGCCTGGCTTTGCTCTGCTGTCCTTGGTTGGCCTCTTTCACATCTCTGTGTGTACCTGTCTTATAGCCGCTCTCTTTGCATCTTGCTTCAAGAAGTTCACGTTAGGTATGGTAGCATACACCTATAATACCAGCCACTCGGGAGGCTTGGACAGGAGGATTCCAAGTTTGAGGCAAGCCTAGGAACTTAGTGAGATCCTGTCTCAAAGTAAAAAATGAAAAGGGCTGAGGGTGGAGCTCAGTCTATCTCTAATACAACAAGAACTTCCTGTTCAATGGCAAACCTGCAGTTACTTGAAAGCCTCCAACAGCTGGTACTCTCAGTGTTTTCTTAGCTGTTAAACCAGGAATGACAGTTGGGGGCGACTCCAGACAGTGACTGACATTTTATGGGTGAGGGAAAGCCCAACCATGGCATACTGGGTTGGGTCCCCATCTAGGGAAACCCTTGCTCAGCACTCCTTTTGGGTTAAGTGGAGGTTTTGCCAAATATGGACCAGAATCTGGGGCTCTCTGCTCAATCTTTCTGTCACAAGCATCAGATCTGTATTGGTGTCTAAAGCCTTTCCTAGTTGAGTCTTCTCTTCCTTCTTTTATCATGTGCATGTGATGCCCAAGATAGGCATGAGGTTGCTGAAAGGAGTATGTGATGCTCATTAGCTGCATAAGAGAGCAAGCAGAAATGCCCAAGCCTTCTGGGCTTGTGTATAAACCATCTGTCATGTTTCTTGGACAAAATACCTCACACTTAGAGGAAAAGAGGTTTATTTTGGCTCATGGTTTCAGAGGACTCAGTCCATGGTAACCACGCTTAAGGTAGAAACTTCACGGCAGAGGGCCTGGTAGAGGACAGCTGCTCTCCTCTCAGCAGCCATGAAGCAGAGAGAAGCAGAGGCAATGAGAGAGAGGAAAGACTGGGAAGAGGACACACCCTTCCTGTTCATGTTCTCAACGATCTACTTCCTCCACTGAGGCCCTATCTCCTAAAAACACATTTAGCTATACACACTTCAATAACCAATCCACTATTGAGTATAACTGCTCCATGATCCAGTCACTTCCAAAATCCCTGGACATATAAGCCTCTGGGAGGACATTTTTGATCCAAACTATGAACAGTTTGGAACTCATACACTCTCTTTCCTTCTTCTGTTGACTTAGTTACATGGGAAGGAAGTACTCTAACTTTATGGTAAGAACTCCAGGGTCACATGACAAAACAAGAGCATAGTGAGAGAGGTGTTTCTTGGGCCAGCACTGTATCTGCTGTGTGCATTGGCACCGGATGAAACAACCCACTGAGCAGCACAGCAGCTCAGCCACTGCTCATGCATTTTTCTCCCTCAAGACTGTGACTCTTTAAACATGAGTGCTGTGACTTACCCAAGCTCCAGTAGTGATCCTCAGCCCTCTTCTCTGAGGTGTTCCCACAGGTTCACTGGACTCTCTCCAGGCTAGAGCTGAGCCTTCAACATGCTGGCTGGATGCGGATTCTGCAGACTGTTGCCTGGCTCCAAAATAACCAGTATTGATGGAATATGGTGAAATGCAATGAAAAAGCTAAATTCAAGTCCTCCTGTATGAAACAAGAATTGTGCTTGTACCTGCTTCACAGCTCGTTCCAGAGAATTAAAGAAGACATTTCACACTGAGCATTTAATACATCTCTCATATTTTATAAGGAATCACAAACCTAAATGTAAGAGCTCAAATGGGAGACTGCTAGAGGTAAAACACAGGAGGCTGTCTCCCCTAACCCTCATTCAAAGGGCATCGAATCTAGGGCCTCCGCACTGAGCTAATTACATTACCAGCTCTTTGTTACTAACTTACTAATCATTTTTTTTTATTTTGAGGCAGGGTCTTATTAAGTCACTAAGTTGCCAGGCTCTGGTTGAACCTAAGATCCTCATGCCTCAGTTTCCTTGAGTGCTAAAATTACAGGAATGTGCTACTATGCTGGCCCAGTAGGAAACTGCACTGATGATATTTTGAGAAGGCAAAGATTTCTTAGAAAGGGTTTTGAAAAAATTTAATCTTAAAGGATAAAGCTGTAAACTAGGGTTCATCAAAAATGAAAGCGTTTGCGTTATCTAAATATACCTTCGTGGAAGCAAACAGGAAAGCCACAGACTGGAAAAAAATATTGCAGAACATATACCTGACACAGCACTTGCATCCAGGAAATGCAATGAATTTTTACAACTGTGTGGTACTAAGATAAGCAATCCAATAAAAACACTTGAATGGATACTTCATGCAAGAATATATGCAGATGGCCAATGAACACTTGAGAAAATGCGTAGCGTCATTAGCCATGGGAGAAATGCCCACTGAAACACAGTGAGGCTCTACCCACAGCCACCGCGAGTGACTAACATGGAAAGACCAGCAGCAGCAAAGTGGGTGGGATGCGGAGCTGAGATTCTCCTGCCCTGCCCGTGGAAAGAGAAATTGGCTCAAGCATCCTGGGAAAAGTCTGGCAATATCTCAAGAAGTTAAGGGTGTTTACCCTCAACCCCGCAGTGCACTTCCTATGCATCTCTCCACACGAAAGGAGAGCGTCTGTAAAAAACAAAACAAAACAAAACAAAAAAAACCTTGAACTGTGAACGCTAATGCTCATAGCAGCCCCCTCGGCCATCACCCAAATCCTCATCTACAGCCACACAGTCTAAAACTCCGTGGTCTGTTTAGACGATGAAATATGATTTACCAGCTTTTAAAAAAATGAATGACTAATTCATCCAATAACAGTAGAATCTCAGCAGTGTTTGGCTGAGTGAAAGATGCACCACCCAAGTTCATTGTGCCTGATCCCATTTGTATGAAAATCTAGGACAGGTGAAAATAACTGAGGATGCTACAGGTCCGGGCACTGGTTAGGCAGAGTGGGAGGAAAGACTTGACTGGGAGGAAACACCAGAGAAACGTCTGCTGTGATTAAAAATGATCTGTGTGACACACATTTGTCAAAGCACATGGTTAGCACACTTCAGATTTGAGGACTTCCCTAAAAACTCAAGATGTTATTGGCATTATTGTTCTTTGTGCACCATGGTCTTATCTTGTGATCGGGAGACTGTACATGCTATGAAGGCAGAATACTGCCTTTCTGGCTCCTGTATGGCTCTGTGGTATGTAGGACAGCACCTGGCACGTAATAGATACTGGGTAAATGTTTGTTGAATGAATTTCTAAGTGACTGAAAGAGTATTGGAGGAAGAAGAGAACAGGAGTGAATAAAAATTGCTATCTTTGAAAACGTGGCTCTGGGAGAGACACGGTCCCCATATTTACAGCCCTCAAGCACCTCTGTTCTGGTTTGCTGGACAAACAGGGCCTCGCTTAACACTCCTGTCTGTGTATTTACAAGGCAGCCCAGAGGCTGCTTAGGAACTAATTCAGAATCTCTAGGAAATCATTTGCCTTTAGAAAGGAAGATATAAATATTCCCCACTTGGCTGAGCAGAATGGCTCCACTGGGCTCCAGAACACGGCTCTTGAAGAGCGTCCCTGTACTTACACAGCACAATGCATAAGGGGAGGTGGAACTGTGGCTGGAAAAGACAGGAGAGTGACAATCACACCCCATGTGTGGCTCCACGCATCACATATGGGGTCTCCTTCATTCCTTCTGAGGCTGCTAGCCGGGGATCACTGTCTCCATTTCACAGAGGAGAAAAGTAAGGCTTGGGAAATTGTGGCTCACCTGGCACAAGTGAGTGGCCCCTGGGACTCTGAGCCTGGGCTGCCCTCGCTGGGTAAGGAGGTTAACCCGGGGGCATCCTGGCCCTGAGCTCGATTTCTTCCCCACCCTGAGAAGGACCTCGTGTCTGGCCCTCTCTGCAGCCCAGGGCGAGGCCGGACGACAGCATCCGAGGGGACGCTCCGCAGTCACTATCCCCACAGGAAGCGGTGGGACTGCGTGGACCCTCAGGGGAGGACCAGACACTCCTTTCTCCACCGAGACAGTCCAGCAGGGCTCAGCATCCCCCACCTCTCACAACTCCACCCCTGTGGCACTGGCCTGAGCTGCCCTCCTTCCTTACCTGGATTGGTGGCTTCTGGGTAGGTCCCTCTCATTCTGGTCACTCTGAAGCCACAGCAATCCTCACACTGCCGGGGGGGGGGGTCCTGCCGGAGTTCCCTCAAACCCTGGATGACTCCAGGTGACTGCCTCCTCCTGGATTCCTCACGAATGTCCCTGCTTCGTCACTTGGAGTCTTATCTTCTAGGGACACCTCAGTCTTTCACTAAGGGAGATGGCTCGTCCCTTTAAATGGCTGCCATCTTGCTCATATTTAATGCCAACTAAAGGCTGCACATGATCCGGCCCCCTCACCTCTCCAACTTGTCTTCTGCCCCTCACCTCTGGCTCACTCCACTCCAGCTGTGCTGGCTCGCTCATAAGTACTCAACCACATCATTCATGCTCCTGCCTCAGGGCCTTTGCACAGGCAGGTCCCTCTGCCTAGAACATGCTTCCCTAATTTGCAGCCATTCTTTGACACTACTCCCTCTAGATTTTAACTTAAATGTCTCTTTCTAGAACAAAGGGCCGCCCCTCTAAGATGTTCCCAGCATCATCACAGAATCTTCCAGCCCTGTCTTCTACTTTCTCTTTTTCTGATCTTCACTTGTCATATCTAAAAATTGGCTTAGCTTACTTACTTTTCTCATTCACATCTTCTTCTATTCCCAACTAGAATGTCAATGTCGCTGGAGCATGATGGCCTCTTGGTGACACTCACTGCGTTATCTACAGAGCCAGAGAGCTCTGGCACCTAGTAGGTGTTTTATGAGTAAATGTCCTTAGCATTGCATGAGTGGCATCCGGGGAAAGGGGGTGTCTCAGTTGGGCAGAAAGACCAGTGAGTGAACAGAGCTGCGAGTTATGCTTCAACCATGACGGAGAGAGGCCCAGAGCACAGGGGGCTATAGCTGAGCCCCCTGCTCCACCTGGAAGTCATGGGGAGCTGAGGCCGGAAGGAAGTGGGCAAGTAGGAGAGCGACAGTCAGGTGAGACTCCCGTGAACCTCGAAGGCCAGACTGATTGAAAGGACGCTCTACAAGTTCTTGTCTTATGAATGAATAAATGGACGCATGAACGTTCCAGACAGAATCAGGCACTTGAGAGAGACCAGCATGGGGTTGGGGTGGGTCTGGCACAGAGGTCGGCGAAACAGCTGGGGCCACATCCCTCAAGCGCCCAGATGTAGTCATCTCCAAAAGTAAGAGTCAGGCTAACAGCTGCAGCTCAGACTTGGAAAGTGCTAGTGGTGGATTGAAGAGCTTTCTGTGCATCCATTTATTTAATTTCACATCACCTCATGCCATAGCTTTAGTCTTCACGCAGCTTCTCTTGAAAACGTTCATCCGTTAGTGAAGGGACAGTCTCAGGGCAGCGAGACCGAGGGGGAAGGGAACGGAGGGCGGAAAGATAAGATATAAGGCGGTCAGTGTTACATGACTGAGCTGCCCCAGGGGCTGCCCGATCCTGTGCCTTCCCTGGGTTTCGTGACGGCTTGTGTCTCGATGTTCCCTAAAGCTTCGTGTGGTCACAGGCTATTTTGGAGATTTCTGAGTCTAGAGCGTGAAGCTAGAGTGTGTGATGCTAGGATTAAGGACATGTGATCACTACACCACAACGTGTGAGTGACTGATTTGGTACCGCCCTAATCCCAAAGGTTTGGATAAGAGAAAAGGAGCAGAAATACGCTGCTAAAGTCTCACTTTTCCTTTGCTACCTTCAGGCTGCCATGAGCTGTTGCCTCTCCAACAACCTGCCTCGGAGCCAGCCAATTACGGTCTGAAGCCTGTACAAACTATAAGCTAAATAAACCCTCTCCTCTCTAATTCTGAGAGTCGGGTATTTTGTCTCAGCAGTGAGAACAAGGTAACTAACTGAACAAGAAAACCCCTTAATGTCTGCCCGATGGCAGAATGGAGATGGAGTGTGACTGCCAGGTCTGCAGTCATCCAGGATGTAAAGAAGGAATGTGGACCCAAACCTTTGAGGTAAGAATGTGGAGATGTAAGCAGAATTCTCTAGTTCACGCTGAATACCCACCATTAAAGAATGAGTTATTCTCCACTCAACTCTTCTCTCTCTGCAGCAAGAACTGGAGGAGAAACACTTGGCTTAGGTCTACTTCAAATTTTCTGTGTGATTTGGGGTAACAAATGGTCCCTCTCTGGTTCTGTCTTTGCCCGTGAAAAATAATGAAGCCAGCCTAATGCACTGGCGCTAGCCGGGTCTGCTTCTCAGCCAGTGAGAGCACCTATCAGGGGTACTTCGCGCACAGGCTGATGGGAATAGGCGCTGGACCAAGAGTCACAGCACCACATGGCTCTGGATGATGTATAACAACAGCAGCGATAATTTCTAAGACCTTGTTCTCTTGCAGAAAGGATACATTTAAATTTTTCTGGTGACTTCTTGTAACATGACGATTCGGTGTAAGACGCTTGATCCATTGCAAGATTGGATTTCCTGAAACACAGGGGAACAGACTGGGGGATCTATGGAACCATCTCCTGCCCCAGCTTCGAGATGGGAGTGAGCAGCGAAGCTGAAGGGTCACTAGACTGGGGTGGGGGGGGGGAGCTCTGAACTGGACTTGCGACTGTCTGTCTAGTTTTTCCCTTCCTTGTCCGGAGAACAGGCTCTGACAGCAGAAAGAGGCCAGAGAAGACTGTCCAAAGAAGCGTGCTGAGCTCAGAGCCAAGAGCTCTGAACACCAGTCCCAGCCTCTCCACCACCCAGCGGGCAGAGTCATTGAGTATTGCTGAGCCTGTTTCATCATCTATAAAGTAGGCCTGGTAATTCTCATCCTGGTGCTTCTGTGGGCCCATGAAGGCTCAGGGTCTCCTCTCCCTCCCCTTATTAATCAAGAAGTCAAGACTTAGGTTTGGTTGATCTACAACTTGAGGTCATGTAACTTGACAAAATTCAGAGCTAGGAGCAAACCCGTGCTTGTTCCTGACAGCCTGTGACCACCCCGCTGGCACCGGTTGCTCCGACGTTTGGCCAGACAGACAGAGAAGAAGGACAGTGACGTAGGCCCTGGGTCCATGCCACCAGCAGTCCCCAACCTTTTTGGCAGTCGGACCTGGGCCAAAACGGTGCTGGAAGACAGTTTTCCCATGGATGGGGGAAGAAGGGTGGATGTGGGTTTTTAGTTTCTTTTTTATTTGGATATGTTGGTAATAACAATTACATTCCTCCGTGCTAGCATCAAAGCTTCAGCCGCACCTCCGTCATCAGGGCGTAGGATTCTCCTAAGAAAGATAGAAGCTAGCTCTCTCTTGTGTGCACAGCTCCCAGGAGGGGTCATGCTCCTCTGAGAATCTAACGCCACTGCTGCTCTGCCAGGAGGAGGAGTTCAGGTGATAAAGCCAGCAAAAGGAAGCTGCCAGATAGACCGATAAAGCTTCCCCATTCCTTCATCACTCACCTGCCACTCACCTCTTATTTTGTAGCTGTTACCAAAAGGCCACAGACCAAGCAGTTGACGACCCCTGGTCTATCCTATCAATCCTGGCCCACAGTTACCAGAAATGGCTGGGTTTGGAGACCAAGCCCTGGGCTCACATCCCAGCCTCTCTGAGCTTCACGAGCTGAGGGAGGGAGGCATTAACCTGCTGCCTGGCCGCTTGACAGCTTCTCTCCCTGCCCACTAAGCAAGGGAGACCTAATTGGTCAGGGTCAGCCCGGCAGGAGGACTCACTCTGCCAGGGAGTGTGGCCACTGGGCCTTGAGGGGTTCTGCTTGCTGCTGGAGACACCTGCAAGCATACACTGGGGCCAGCTAAGGCCGAGGGCCTCTGCTCAGTGTAGCCTCCTCCGCCCCATGCTCATCCCCCTCCGCCCCTGAAAAGGGTCTCCTGTTACCCTTTATAGGAAGCTGGGGAGGATGACCTTAAACTGGGTTCTGGGAGATGAAAGGGGCTAAATAAGCCATCCCACTGACCTCGGTCAGCTGTAGCCGTGGGGTCATCAGCACGGTTTTATTCCTGAGCCCAGAATAGCACCACAGAGCCTCCATGCAGCTATTTACAAAGCTGCATTTTGAGTCATTTTCTATTTCTCCTCCGGTGTACAGAATGTGCACAGGGTGGCTGACGGGTCAGGAGGACCCTGACCCGCACCCCTTAAGAGGGAGCTTTTGAATGTAACTGAGCACAGAGTATGGCCTGTCGCTGACATGCAAGGAACAGAAGTTTTGATGGTCCCTAACAAAGGGTGACAGGGTCACTATCTCACCGTGTTACCGGGGCTGCTACCTAGCGCCTGTCACAGAGCTCTGAAGCTAGCTGCGTGCTGACAGGTAAAGAAGCAGAGGGTCTGGAGAGCAGGCCACAGCCGGGCTGCTGTGACCCCGGAGACAGCTGCAGGAGCTTGACTGGGCCATTAATCACAACTGAGCCTTCCAGGCAACACCCTTCGGCATCTGCCTTCCTGCCTGTCACGTCTCCCGCACCTTTTCTTGCCACAGCCAGTCTCTTGGCTGAGAAAGAAGCGAGAGCCTCGGCAGAGAGCCAGGGTCTTGGAGCAAGGCTTGGTGTGGCTCGGCCTGGAGAGCATGCCTGGGCAGGGCTGAGGCCACCACACATAAAGAGACTCCCCTGAGGGCACTGGGTGGCACTTGCCTCCTCCAGGAAACCATAAGCTTCACGGAGACAGAGGTTTTGTTCACCCATCCTCATCTCATCAACACCTGCCTGCAACGGCGCCTGCTTGAGACTCGGAGTGGCGGAGAGTCAGTGCACGTTTGAGGGAAGAAATGTCAATTTACCTCTGAGCTCAGCTCAGCTGCTGAGCGTCTGGGGGCAGATCTTTTCCCTCTATGAGCCTCATTTTCCTCACCTTGAAAAACTGGCTTGAGACTTTCCTCTCCTCCTGCAGGTTGAGGGCTCTTTTCAGAGCTTGGCACCCTGTTAAAAATGGCCTCAGAGTACAGAAGCAAGAGGAAATTTTGAGGGTGGCCACCTAAACCACCAGGCTCCGTGACCTCCAATACCCTCGTCTTTGAAACAGTTTTGCTTGTATCAGCCCGGGAGTCATGGCAGGGGACAGCCACGCAGGATTTCACCGGAGGCAGCCCTGGTTCCCACAGTGTGAACACAGACACTGGCTCTGTCTTTGTAGCACGGGAGCCTTGCGTTGAAGCAGGGCCTCATGTGTAGGGAGGCATTCGTGCGTGTGTCCCATGCACTCAGAGTCTTCGGCCCCTTTATCTGTTCCCTGATTCATTCTCTCATTCCTTAAAGTTTCTTAAATGCTTTTGCATACTTATTTGCCAGCAAGAAAGGAAAAGTAAGCCATCAGGGGACACCATAGAACCAAGTGGGGGTGAGGCAGCATGGGGAACAGCACCGACTTGTTACATGTTTCCAGGAAGATGCCGAGAGGAAGTCACTCTCGAGCTGAATGTGGCCAGGTGAGGAGACAGAAGCCACGCAGGCAGACATGGAGGGAGAGAAGCGGCAGAATGCGTCGCACACTATCAACAGTGAGAGCTGGCTCTGTTCTTGGGAGCCCTTAAGTCCCAGACCTAGATGTCAGGGAGCAGCGCTTCCGAGCCCAGATAGCAGGAATGCCACTGTGTACCAATGACCAAGTGGAATATGGGCCAAGCATTGCTAGCTAAAACTTCTTGGATATATGATCGGTTATGAGAATGTGGGCGTTAGAGCTGAAGATTTAGCTCAGTGGTTCTGGTGCCTGCCTAGCAAGCACAGGGTCCCTGGTTTGATCCCGGTAACCCATACAATACCGGGCATGGTGACTCATGCCCACCAGCAATCAGTACCACATACCACAGTGCCAGGCGTGGTGGCTCATAACTGTCATCCCAGCACTCAGGAGGAAGAGGCAGGAGGATTGCTGAGTTAGAGGTTTGCCTGAGCTACACAGTGAGCTCAGGGCCAGCCTGAACTACAGAGACCCTGTCTCAAAAAAAAAAAAAAAAGAGAGAATGTGGGGGCTGTCCTGGGGTAGACCCACCTTACAGATGAGTAAAGAAAAACCCAGGAAGAAGGGAGCTCACCATGGTCCCCGGGGGTTGGCCCCCTGGTAGCCAAAATGGTGGCAGTGAAGACTTGGCTGGTACTCACTGCCCGGGTGCTGGGCTAACCACAGTGTCTCCGTGATGCGAGGGACTGTGGGATTTCTGCAGGCAGCTTGGAGGGTGGAGGACCCAGCTGAGCAGGGACCCTCCGCTTCGGGCTGTGCCTGAGGGAGGGGCTGTCGGACCTGGCCGCCCTCTGACTGTCACGAGCATCTCCAGGACTTCCGTTTCCTGCTAGCAGCGGGGAAGGCGGTGCTGCCTCCACTTGGATTTAATGTCTTTGGAGGCATCACTTTACAACATTGGGGGAACACTGACAGGTTTCTTCCTTTACAAAAATGTATCTCATAAAATAAACATCCTATAAATTTTTAACAGAGCACTCACGAGGTAATTTCATCTTTATTTTTCTTCATGGTGCTCCTTGCTTTCTGACAGTATATCGACTTCCTTGCCTGTCGTCCGTGTCCCCAGCGAGGGTATCACAGGAGAGCAGCGTGGCTCCGCCTGCTCCCGGGTCCGCAGGGTGGGGACGGGGTCTGGCACACAGCGGCACTCAAGGAAACCACAGGTTCCAGGCCTGGAACATCTCAGCCATGTGACAATGCCACGAGAGCGTGTAAGTCTGCTCCTGACTTTCAAACAGCTTTTTGGAGGGACCTGGCTGAGAGATCAGGACAGACCTATTCAATCACTGCATGAATCACCACCTTATTATTAAACAGAATCATCGCCTACTTTTGTGTGACATGTATTATGGGCTGAACTGTGACCCTGCTAAATGATTATGTTGAAGTCTTAACCACTCGATACCAGAGAATGGGGCTGTGCTTGCCAACAGGGGTGCTAAAGAAGCAGCAAAACGAAGATGAGCCCTAATCCAGTCTGCACATGACAAACCCTGACCCTACACCCACAGTGGCACCTGAGGAAGGACTGTGCAAGGACACAGCAGGTGGCAGCCATCTGCAAGCCAAGGAGAGAAACCTCAGGAGAAGCTACTGCCACCACCACCTTGATTTCAGGCTCCACTTTCACTCTGAAACTGTGAAAAAATAAATCTCCATTGTTTAAGTCACTTACTATGTGACATTCTATCTTGACATCTCCAGCGAAAGGACACAACATACTGCACAGTTGTTTCCCCCACATCTCCCTGGGGTCTAGTGACTATTATTCCCATTGCAGAGATAAAGAAACTGAGGTCCAGGGAGAGAAAGAACTTCTCTGAGGCTCCAGGATTCCACATGTCCCACCACAGGGAACCTCAGGAGAGCCTGGTACCTTGGCCTGTGTCTCGTCCATGCCCACCCTATAGCCAAGTGTACGGGCTCTAGAGCATTTCCTTCCTCCACAGCCCTTTGTGGGCTTTAAACTCCCTGATGTCACCTCCTACCTCTTCATAAATGGAAGGCTGCTGGTGGTGATCTGAGCACGGTGGAGAACGTACCCACATCAGGCAACAGGCCCTGCTCCCTGACTCCTCTCCCAGAGAGGCTGTGAGACAGCCAGAGCCTCCAGAGAGGGACCAATGGATTCCCTCCTGCCCCTGCCCTGTGCTCCACCCCTGCCCACTGCCACCCACAGCCTCTGGAGAGGGTTCAGAGCTGAAGGCCTCCCTGTTGGCATGAGCCCTCATCAGATGGTATAGGCTGGACAGTGTCTGAGCCCACACCAAGTCGACAAAGATTAGGACAGAGACAGGGGAGAGATGGCGGGGGGGACTGTTGAAGTTCTAACCTCCACTATTTATAAGCAACTTAACGATAAGGTCTTTACAAAGGGAACTGAGAAAAACTGAGCCTGCTGGACCCTGGTGCACAATGCCTGGTGGCCGCATAAAAAGGGAAGTTCAGAAACATGACACACACGTATGGGGCAAGATGATGTGCAGAGACGGGAAGACAGCCCCCTGGGGGCCAAAGAGAGAGGTCCTCGGACATCTGTGGAGGGGCCAGCTGTGCCGACAGCTTGAACCTCCACCCATGGAACTGAGAGACAACGCCTCCATCTTGCTCTGGGCATTCGCTCTGTAGCACTCCATCAGCGCAGCCCTCACCCGTGTCCTAAACCGGAACCCCCTCTCATAGACAGGCCTGGGACTGGCAGGACCAGCAGGGTCTTAGGGATAGAGTCACGTTAAGAGCAGGATTTGAGGGCCAGAGGATTAGCTCAGTGGTTCCAGCACCTGCCTCCACAAGCACAAGGTCCTGAGTTCGATCTCTGGTAACCACATACAATGCTGGGCGTGGAGACTCACGCCCACCAGCCATCAATACCACATACCACAGTGCTGGGCGTGGTGGCTCACGCCTGTAATCCCAGCACCCAGGAGGCAGAGACAGGAGGATTGCTGAGTTCCAGGCTTGCCTGGGCTACATAGTGAGCTCAGGGCCAGCCTGAACTACAAAGCGAGACCCCGTCTCAAAAAAAAAAAAAAAAAAAGAGCAGGATTTGGGCCTGTCCAGTGGGAATTTGCACAGAGGCAGCCCTGGTTTTCTGAATAAATCTAGGCTAAATACAGCAGTTCCACCTATGTAAGAAGGAAATAAATCAGCGTGTTTATCTTTCAGGACTTTGTCAAGCTGCAGTGATTCACACCTCGTAAAATGCTTAGCCCAGCAACGAGCACATAATACGTGATCAACCAACATTAGCAGATAGTTTTATTATTATGAATACTTCAGGGAGGTTTGAAGAAACAGATTTATTCCTCATAAGCCGGAAGATGTGCTGGGGTGGAGTGTGTGGTGGCTGTGTGTGTCTGAGTGTGTGAGGAGACAGATTGGGGGTAGCACAGGCGATCGCGGGTCCTTGAACGGTGATGTGAACGCACATTTCAAGAGACACATAAATCATCATGGCCCAAGCTCTCAGGGTGCATGGGCTCATTTATTTGTTCACTGGCTCATGGATTCATTCACTCATCAGTCTCTTACACGCTCACACGCACTCAGGCTCATGCAGTGTAAATGCACAGATAGAGAAACACAAAAAAGTGAATAAGGGATCCGAGCATGGAGAGTGAGCTCTGTTTCCATTTGACGGTCTGGAGAGACGGCCTAGAGGAGGTCACGTTTCCGCTCAGGCGGCCAGGGAAACGGAAGAGGAAGCCACTGGACAACACAGGGAGAGTGACAGCAGTGCACACCTGCATGACAGTGTGGGCTGGTTCCAGTTTGGGGACCCCACACCCCAGTGCACCCCGTCAACCCTCAGGCATCCCGGAGAAACATCAGTCAGGGAAGGAGAGCTGAAAGGGTGCCGAGGAAACCAACTTTATTTCGTACAGACCAAGCACAGAGGAGGCCCCATGCCCCAGCAGGGTGCGGCTCTCCGGGTCCAGCTGGCCTCGTGAGGGTGATGTCTGAGACGCTGGGTCCACGCGGGGAGCCCTGGGAGCCCTGGCCAGTCTCTCTCCAGACAGCTGTGGAGCCTTCTCGTCTCCAAGAGCAGCCGCATTTCAGGAGGCTGGAAGCAGACAGGTCAGAGCTGATGAACGGGACGTAAACTGGGATGTTTCCATGGGGACAGCGGTGGGCTGAATAGCCTGGAGCTGTGTCCCCGTTCCCGGGGACATTTCTGTGGAGGGTCCCCCAAGTGTGATGATGCAGCGGAGGCAACGGGAGGGGAAGGACTGGAGGAAAGGCTGCCACGGACTTACAGACCGGACCTCAAAGTCTCCCAGAGCTCTGTGCAGGCTCAGTCCCCAGCCTGATGCTCCTGGGAGGCAGTGGAAGCTCGAAGAGCTGAGCCCACGGTAGATCCTTAGGTCACTGGGACTGTGCCCAAAATTGTGACTCTCTGTTTTGCTCCCCAGGCCTGAGAAGAGTCATTTTGCCACCTGCTTCCTCACTACAAGCCCAACAGCAACACGGTCAATCATGGAGGTCTCACGGGCTGAGACCCCCAACATCATGAGCCCAAATCACCCCTCTCCCCTTATAAGTCGATTTGTTCTGGAATTTGGTACAGTCACGGGAAGCTGACCAGCACAGGACCAGAATTCCCAAGCGCAAGGTAACCAGACTGGAAGGCATCCGCCGGGCGCCAGGCTCTGTGCTTCGGTCTCTCCTGCTCCCCTAAATCCGTGGCGGGACGTAGGTGCCTGGAGGACAGAGGTGCTCTGCACTCGGCACCGTCGCACTGCCTGCCAAGGTCACAGGGCTGAGTACAGGGAAGGACCGAGCCCGAGGGCTCCTCCGGCTCCAGAGCCCACTGCGCATGTGCGGTGGGGGGCGGGGGGGGGGGGGGGGGGGGGGGGGGGGGGGGGGGGGGGGGGGGGGGGGGGGGGGGGGGGGGGGGGGGGAGGCTGTGCAGCTGGGAAACCAAGGCCACCGTAGGCAGGTGCCCCGCTGAAACGAGAGCAGCCTCTGAGAAGAGCCTCACTAGGGCAGGAGTAGGCCTTGAGACGTTAAAAAAAAAATGGCAGACACAAGATGTTCTGTGATGACTTCTGCTCAGCACTGTTCCCCTCATGGCCGTGTGCCCTTTACGTGGCCTTTGAAACTGCTTTCCCTGTCCCCGAGAGCATAATAATGTAAATGAATATCAGATCTTCACTTGGTAATTGAGAGCAGAGAGAAGGCCATGTTAAGTCAAATTAATTTGCTCCGACGCAGTCCCAGCTTGTCTCCACGGAAGGGGTGCTGACTTTTTGACGGGCTAAAAGGTGCCTGTCGAAGAAGCAGGTGTGCACCGGGGGGCCGTGCAGCTCACTGCAATCAAGGAGGTCTGGGGGGCTGCGGTAGTATGCACACTGCACAACTAGACACGACTGCTTGGCCACTTGGGCCTTGGGTTCTGAGATTCAGAACTGGCAGGTAGAAGGGTGCTGCGGGCTGGGCACTGATGTCACCCACGAAGATCCTCGCCAGAGGTGCCCGATGCAAACTACTGCAGGTCAAAGAAAGAATTCTGAGCTTTGAGTCTCAATTCTATCTGGACGATTTTGTATAATCACCTCTCTGATCCTCAGTTTGTCAACCTGTAGGATGGGAATAAATAATTCTACCCCTCCCCGGGAGGATATCATGAATTCTAAATAATTGGCTAATACATACACTGAACAAAATAAGACACTACTAGCAAGGAATCCCTCTCTCTTTCTATGTTTATCTCAAAGAAGAACCAGGCTTGGGGCCGGGAACAGGTCAGGGCAGAAAGAGCAAGACTTCTCCCACACTGGGTACTACCACGGCCGAGCCTGGACCCGTTTCTCTCCTTATATGATACAAGAGTGGACTCCACTGTTCTCGAGCCTCTTCCAACCTGGCCTTTTGAGGTGGTGTCTCACCACTGTGTGACAGAGGGCTCGCAGCCTCGCCAGCCCCAGGTGGAGCGGGGCATAAGAAAATGGAACACAGCTGGAGAAACTTTAGAAGTCCGACACCTCCTCTGGCTTCACCACAGGGCCCTCCTGCTTCCCCGGCCTCTGCGTTTTTTTTTGTTTTTGTTTTGTATTTTTTTTTTTGCTTTTGAGACAGGGTCTCACTTTGTAGTTCAGGCTGGCCCTGAGCTCACTATGGTGCCCAGGCAAGCCGCCGCGAGCTCAGCAATCCTCCTGTCTCTGCCTCCCGAGTGCTGGGATTACAGGCATGAGCCACCATGCCTGGCACTGTGGTATGCGGTGTTGATTATTGGTGGGCGTGTCTCCACGCCCAGCATTATATGTGGTTACCAGGGATTGAACTCAGGACCTTGCGCTTGCGAGGCAGGCGCCGGAACCACTGAGCTAACCCTCCGGCTCCGGCCTCTGCGTTTTAAAGTGCAGAAACTCTGCGTCCAACCTCATGATTCCAGCCCCAATCTCCACAACCCGGAGCAGGCGGGTACGAGATGCAAGGCAAAAGCAGCACTAGGACACTCTCGTCCGAGGAGGGCCCTAGCCCGTCGCTCTTACCCGCGGGCCTTCCTACTTCGGGAGGTACTTCTTCATGATGCTTTCCAGATCGTCCTTCCTCCCCGCGCCCGGCTCTCTGTTCTCAGGGGGTGTTTGCTCACCACCGTCACCTTCGAGGCGCGGGGCTCCCGGTCGGCTCTTGATGCTGTCAGCACTTTTGAAGGACATGATAGAGCTGGAAGATGAGGATGAGTCAGAGAGGTGAGCAGGGTCCTCCTTGGACTCTGTGCTCTTTTTCAAAATGGTCTTGATCCCCGACAGAAAGGAGCGGTCAGCCTCTTCCATCTCAAAGTGGACAAGTGAAGGTTTTGAACCCTTGTGTCCATCTTTGGCTGCCGCTGCCGTGGAGGTGGGTGCCTCGGGCTTCCGGATGGCAGGCAGGAAGTCGTCGAAGTCCACTCTGGCCTTGCGTCCGTAACCGAGGCTTGGGGGTGTCCAGCTGCACGGGTCGCCGCCTAGAGGCTCCTCCAGCAGGTGGGCGAACTGGCGGTTCTGGAAGACAAGCGGCTCCTTGCCAAGCTCTGGGCAGCCCGCATCGTCCACTGACGACTCCAGACAGCGCCTCCGAGGACGCAGCGTGGGTGACGACAAGAGTGTGTCCCTGGGGCTGCTCGGGGAGATCGTTCTTTTCCTCACACTGGGCTCTGATTCCAAGAGGGACTCACAGGAACTGAAGCGGGCCTTTGGCCTGTCCGGCGCCAGGCTCGTGCCTTCAGCACCCCCCGAGGAGATGCACTTCAGGCTGGTGGACCGCAAGAGGCCCGCAGATGTGCCAGGAGGCTCCTCCCACCGCAGGGGGGACTTCGCCCGCAGCCTCAGGGAGAGGTCTCCCTCGTCACTGCCAGCCCTGCCCCTCCGAAGCGTGGATGCTCCGGTGGTCTGGTAAATGGGGAGCGTGGGCCAGTCCTCCAGGCTTAGCGTGGAGCCCCGGCCCCTCTGGGCCCTCCTCCTCCGGAGCCCTTCCACGAACTCGGAGAGCGCGGCTGACGGACTGGGCAGCTTCTCCCTGGGCGGTGGGGACGCGCCTGGACTCTGAGAGGCCACAGGAGCGGGCAGAGCTCCAGATCGCTCCGTGGGCTTTCTCTGGACCCCAGACCCTTCACCAGCCCCAAAATGACAGGACTTCTGCTGACGGGAAGAGCGGGGAGAAAGAGAGTGGTCTCTCGACGTCCTGCCCTGAGCATCCCAGGCTCTGCTCTCAGCATCTCTGGCCTCTGCATTCATCCTGTCCAGGAAAAAAAGATGCAGACAGTGGAAATTGTGCGATTCATACAATTTGTGCAATTGCTATGAGACCCACTGAGCACAGGCACTAGCATTATTTTTTTCCTTTGGAAATGCCATCCCTACTGCATTCTCAAATGAACCGTATGATTTAATGTGCAAATTCAAGCCATGTAAATGATTTCTTGTTGCTTTCTGAAATGCAATTTCTGTCTATAATTAAACCCAGCTAAGTACATTTGAGTAGATTAACGCTGCAGCGAGGATGGATGACTTAGATTTATGAGGCATCATCTCTGACATGATAGGACCAAGCATACAGAACCTACAATGAAGGAGGTAATTTGCTTTTCCAAGACTGGAGCGGGACACTCAGGGGTTAATTTATTTGCTGAGGCCCAGGCCCAGAGGACAGTCCCATTGGGCAGAGCTCCTGAATGATGCGGTTCCCAGGGACACCTGTCATCCTTTCACGGACACGGGGCAGAGATAAAAACTGTCCCCCCAAAACAACAAAAGAATCACATAAGGTCAGCCTGAAACTAAATCTACACATACAAGGAAAGACGGTGTCTATTCTGGGACTGGATCAGCCCTGGCTTTTATGCAGAGGGAGTTGGTAGCAGCTGAGCCAAAACTATGTTGCCTCCAGAGAGTAGGAGCTTCACGGTGGGGCGAAATTACAGACTGGAAAATAAAGGGCGTCCTTTCAAGCAGAGAGACTGGAGTCTATCGGCCTCTGCTTTAACAAAATCTAGGTGTCCTCCCTTGAAGACAAACTACCCCTTTTCCGCCCACCAGCAAAGGTGCAATTTATAACAAAGCAGAAAGGAGCGCCACATGTCAGATTCTGGCACTGCGGACAAAGCCCCGGATGTCGGCCTGCGGAGAAGCGGAGGGCTGTGTGCAGGCTGCCGAGGACTAGGCCCACGGCTCCGGCGGCTCTGACTGTGACAGTGCGGACAGCAGCGGGAATCACCAAGGTGGTTGGGATTCTGTACTAACCGAGAGAGGCCAAACACCATGCTTGCACCTGGGTGATCACCACCTGCGTGCTTCATTGCATGGGGCAGCCTGGCCCAGGGGGCTTCGGAATCTGAGAAGGAAGCCAGGCCAAAGGCCCTGCAGGGGACACCCCGGAGGAGACAGGAGGGCAGACTGGCTGGGGGCGGGGGTCTTTCTCAGGAAGAGATAGGGACTGCAGTGGACTGAATATTTGCATGTTTGCCTCAAATTCTTATGTTTGGACCTCACCTGCCAAGCGATAGTATTAAGAGGCGGATCCTTAGGATGGTGATTAGATCACAGAGGTAAAGCCTTCCAGAAGGGCCTGGTGCTCTTATGAAAGAGGCTGCAGAGTTATCTCGCCCTCCCCTGTCTGTGAGGATGCACCGAGAATGCAGCTATCTATGCACCCTGATCTTGGACTCCTAGTCTTCAGAATTGTGAGAAAAGTTTCTGCTGTCTACAACCCACCCAGCCCATAGGACTTTTTGTTACGGAGGCCTGCAAGGACTAAAACAGGCACCTAGACCCTGCTGTTCCGAGCCCCAGCTACCTAGCAGCCCCTCTCCTCCAGGGAGAGGTAGAAGGCCCCAACCTAGCACCTTTGGAAGGTCACCGGGGCCATGAAGAGTCCTGCTGAAGTTACACAAGGACACGTACTCCTCATGTCACCAGGGTGGAGGAGGGTTGATGCCAGACACTGGACATGGCATAGACCTGCAATTATGAGAGGCCAGTGGGGCTGAGCCGCCTGCCCGCTAGCTTTGCCCTTGTCCTGAAAAGTCAGGAGTGCTCAGGTCCCAGCACCCCTTCTGTATTATGCCCCTCCCCCCTGCTTTACTGCTCCCAGGACAGAACAGGCATTTACTGCCCCTGATGTCTGCCCTTGCTGTTCCTGTGCTGGGGGCAACCCTTCCGCCTCCCTGCACCTACTCACGATTCCAGCTGCATGGGTAGGAAGGAGGATGCGGGAAACCCCCTGATACCATGCCTGGTTACCACGTCACTCAGGACAGTGCACAGGTAGGAGGGACAACCCACCGCCAGCCAGGGGGAGTTACCAGCCTTTCCTCCTAACAGTGAGTAAGGATCCTTCCAATCCCCGACCCAGTGCCACCCTCATTGGTGGTCAAACAGAAGGAAGTTCCTAGACTGATAAACAGGATGACCAGGCGGGTGACCTTGCATCTCACGGTGTATGAGAGAAAAGGTGGCCCCACATGTTCAAACAAAAGCCCCGCAATTTGCCTGGCG
The DNA here is from genome assembly GCA_004025085.1 of Thryonomys swinderianus. Classification (NCBI taxonomy): domain Eukaryota; kingdom Metazoa; phylum Chordata; class Mammalia; order Rodentia; family Thryonomyidae; genus Thryonomys; species Thryonomys swinderianus. The sequence goes on along the minus strand of PVIC010000825.1, from coordinate 310 downwards.
TAGCCGCCACCTCTCCCATTTCTTGCCTGTCACTTTCTGTCACCGTCACAGCGAGACATGGGTTGGGAGAGGAGCTGGAGGCCTCTTTTATAATTATCCAAAGGCGGGTTTGTCAACATCATCACTTTGGAATCGCTCCCCAAATACACGGCAAGGTGGCAATGCACGCACTGCCTTATTTACTTTTTCTTTTTTAATAAACAGCTCAGGGCTGCTGGACCAGTGGGCTGCTGCTGAGCTGACACAAGTCATTTCCGTCCTGGCTGAGCCCTGAGAGGAGGCGGGTGTGATGGATGGGTTTTGGGCACTC